>JACXGM010017877.1:0-19439 GCA_016801145.1 Umbra pygmaea | reverse complement strand
GTTTCCATGACTCAGAACTACAATTCCCATTCCCCAGTTCTTCTTCCCGTGGACTACAGCTTCCCTATGCATGGCTCCTCTGAACTACAGTTCCCATACCCGGACTCAATTATCCTAATTCACCACACCTGCTCACTCCATTCAGTATTTAAGTCACACACCTCTCCTTTCCTCTTTGCGAGGTATTGTGAGTATATTCTTCTCCTTTTCTGAGCATTCCATGTATGTAGTGATATTCCAGTTTGACCATTGCATTGTGTAATTGATATTTCTGCCTTGGATTACCCCTTTGTGCTTTTGCCTATAGTCTAGTGTTTGTTCTGGTCTGACCCGTGCTTCGTTTGATTGTGTTCCACCTTGGATTTAGAGTCTGTACTGTTGCCTTATAACAAAACATATTATTCCAGTTTTAGAATAAAACTGTGTTCGTTCTACACTTTGGAGTGTTCATTACAGGGAGATTCTGTCAGCAGACCAGGGGTAGGTCACATGCATGAATGGAATGCATGAAAGGCCATATTGTCTGTTTGACCATAGTGTTTTTAATGCATTTTCTCCTACCTCTGTCCCAGTTTGTGTGTTTTGTGTTACTAGAACACTGCATTCCTACGGAGCCTGTTCGCAGATTTGTCTGTGTGATGTTTACAAATGGGGCCCTTCGAAATAATGTTGATGCAGTGCCCTTCTTATGTAAAAGTGAGAGTACAGTATTCACAGCGCTTCACTTCTTCCACATTTTGTTTTGTTACACCATTATTCCGAAGTTAATTAAATTAATTATTTCTCTTATAATTCTACAAACAATACCCCATAATGACAATGTGAAAAAAGTGTGTTTGAAATCTTAGCAAATGTATTAAAATTAGAAAACGAAAAAAGCACATGTACATAAGTATTCGCAGCCTCTGCTCAATACTGCTGAAGCACCTTTGGCAACAATTACAGCCTCAAGTCTTTTTGAGTATGAAGCTAACGAGCTTGGCCCCCCCTTATTTTGGGCAGTTTCTCCCATTCTTCTTTGCAGGACCTATCAAGATCCATATGGTTGGGTGTGGAGTGTCAGTGCACAGGCATTTTTAGATTGCTCCAGAGATGTTCAATCAGGTTCAAGTCTGGGCTCTGGTTATGCCACTCAAGGACATTCATGGAGTTGTCCTGTAGCCACTCCTTTGTTATCTCTGCTGTCTGCTAAGGTCATCGTCCTGTTGGAAGATTAACCTTCACCGCAGTCTGAGGTCCAGAGAAATGCTGGAGCTCTGTCAGAGTGACCATCGGGTTCTTGGTCACCTCCCTGACTAAGGCCCTTCTCCCTCTATTGCTCAGTTTGCCAAGGCAACCAGCTCTAGGAAGAGTCCAACTCCTGGTGGTTCGAAACTTCTTCCATTTACAGATGATGGAGGCCACTGTGCTCATTGGGACCTTCAATGCTGCACATATATTTCTGTACCCTTCCCCAGATCTGTGCCTTGATACAATCCTGTCTCGGAGGTCTACAGACAATTCCTTGGACTTCATGGTTTGGTTTGTGCTCTGACACGCACTGTTAACTGTGGGACCTTATATAGACAGATGTGTGCCTTTCCATATCATGTCTAATCAATTGAAATTACCACAGGTGGACTCCAATCTGGTTGTGGTCACATCTCAAGGATGATCTGTGGAAACAGGATGCACCTGAGCTCAATTTTGAGTGTCATGACAAAGGCATGAGCTTTTAAAAACATTTTTTTAATATATATATATTTGCTAAGATTTCAAACATACTTTTTTCACATTGTCATTATGGAATGTTGTTTGTAGAATTCTAAGTGAAATAATGAATTTAATAAAGGGTGTAACATAACAAAATGTGGGAAAAGTGCTGTGAATACCATCCAGATGCACTGTAGTATTATATCCTCCCATTGAGAGCTGAGTAGTGTTACCATCCACATTAGTAAAGATGTTATCTCTGACACACTGAAGTACATCTTCTGTAATTTGGTTCACTCAAAGATGCACTTTAGGCCGCACATCAAATATCCCCCTCAGAGTTGATTGACATTTTTAAGGACATTAACTTAATGATAATAACAGAAATTTAAAGGTGCTATATGTAAAACGGACTGCCAGCGTTAACAACGGGTACTACAGTTCAAATTCAAAATACCTGAGTTGTATCCCTCCGCCCCCTCCTCCCCAGAATCGAAACTAACGTGACGAACAAGATCAGCGCAATCATGACAAACGAACCGTGTTTTACTACCTTTATGCTCATGGAATCGTTTAGAACCGTCATGGAACCGTTTAGAAACATGCAGTTTTTTTAGGTTGTGTAGAATCTCTATGATCTTGTTAGTTTGTTTGCTGCTTCCATGGCTGTAGCGCGCTGGGTTTGCGTTTTTACAGGTATGCCTGGCAATCCGTTCCTGCTGTCAAAATGCGCAGTTGATAACAACACACAGGCCAAAACATACACATAAATTCCGTCACGGAACGTACTTTTCCAAAAGAAAAAATACTGACATTTGCATTGTTTTCAGAAAATATAGTATTTCAGCTTAACATGTTTCCTTAATATCTGACGAGGCATTGGCATCATTTTTGGATTTATTACAGTACATGTATTACATATAGCACCTTTAAACACAGTAGATTGTTTCCTCCCGGAAGCCATCTCCAAACACCAGTGAAAAGCAATATCCCAACCCTCATGAACGCATCCCTCAGTTCAGATCTCAATCACCACAATTCTGATCACCTGTGTCTTGTCCTGCATCTATATAAGCTTGTCGGAGAAACCCATTGTGAGGTATTGTTTGTATTTGGCAAAATACTGAGCATTTATTACTGAAGTCTTATTCTGTTCTGACCTGTATTTTTATGCCTGTGTTTAACACCTTTTGGATTTACTCTTTTGTACTTTTGCCTGAGGAATTCCCGTGTACTGATAACCTGCCTGCCTTTGACTACTCCTGACTCTGGATTTTGTTCTTCTGTGACGTGTAGTGTACCAACCTGTTTCTGCCTGACCCTTGCCTTACTATAAACGGATATTATGAATAAATATTATGCAAGGCGTAATTATACTCTTGTCTAAGTCGTATCATTACAATTAAAAAGTAATATCAGCTCTGTGTTAACAGGCATTTACTGTGATTATAATGTACCAGTATTTTCTGCTATCGTCTTAAAGGAAATGTCCTGGTAATTGCCTGTACTTTTTACAGGTTTTTTTATGTAATTTTCTTTTACAGTGCTGTTGTCCACATTGTCCCAAATGTCCACATTAATACATTGTGACAATCTCCCCACCACCTTTCACCCACATCCTACTATGCAGGCTTAACGTAATGTCAAGTAGGTTTTTATTCCAATAGTCAGCTTCCCACAAGTTATTCATGAATACGTCTTGTCTGAGATACCATACAGCAACAGAATTTCCAGACAATGGGCCTGTCACAGCTGATGTTGTAGTTGTAGACAGATTGGACACAGAGTGCAGTGAAATGCAACGCGTTGCAAAGAAATACGTTCACCCATGACGCAGAACTTCGAAAGGTCATCACGCCGTCAGAGTGACGGCGTAGCCACGGCGGGGATTTGACGGAGAAGCATAAAACAGGCTTAAGACTATATAACCTACTTGACTACTAAACACCAACCGTTTGTGGGTTAATCACCTAATCCCCCTTCTCATGCGTAATGATGAACTGGTGTGAATCAGTTATATACACTAGTGCCCAGAAGGGGGTGCGCCAAAACTAAATAGTCCCTAATACATAATCAAACTCGGTTCCTCTATATATTTCAGTCCCATAATTGTAGTCTTAGGTTTTATGCACAACATGCATTACTTGGACCATGTCATGACAGGGCCTGCCATACTCATTAGCTCTATTGTTATTGTACAGGCTCCACCGCAATTTTCTGTAGATAGCCCATTGCCTTGTATTTGAACGACATTGTGCTAATGTATTGCATACTAATCGAGTACAGAACCAGATTTGTTGTCATGGATGTGTTGGATTGGAGTGTGACCTGGACAGAGAAACATAGCGGTGGGGCAGTGTATTTTAGGAATGTCAGTTTGCTGATATTTCATCCCTGTATCTTTCTTTCTCCATATTGTCTCCTGTTTCTGGCAGCTCCAACGACACCCTGGACATGCTAGCAGCTGCCTGTTAGAAACACACACAGCCAGCCAGATACATGGGACTGGGCCCAGTGAGTTGCACAATCCTGGAAAAGACAGGATAAGAAGTGACACAACCTCCTTATTACTTCTGGTTATGTGGGTATAGAGAGTAAAATGAGGTAGAGAAAAGGTGAAAACGAGGATATACAGTAGTGTGTATTTAGAGAAAGAGAGGGAGCAGCGGTTGTTTATGTTTGCATGCCTGAATATTCTCTACTTTAATTTTGTGTTAAAGTGGATCACATTGCTCACTATTTCCTATATTTTATTACAGTACATCTCCAGTATGTATACCAACATGATTAGTTGGTGCTTATTATAAGTCTCTGTGCTATAGGGGAAACTTTGTGCTAGCCTTCCTAGCTTTAGGGTGCCTCTACTTGCAGTGTAAACAACAACTTTAACCACTAATCCAAAATAAGTTAGTTATGATGGGCAGACAGACCACAACTCAGTACAAACAGATCATATGGATCAGACCAATGTCATTATCACTGTAAAAAATGGTTCCGTAAAGTTCAACTGTTCGCAAATGTCACATTTAAATGTGACATGAGTGTGTAGAGAGAAGGGAAGGAGACCCAACTGGCAGTTAGATGGTTGTTGCTTCATTCATTTAGACAATCCGGGAAACATATGCTGTGTGAAGTCGCAGGCGAACAGTTGTAGCGAGAGCACATCGGATATACATATTTTGCATAGAATACTTACGCCTGCGGTATACTAGATGTTCCCGACCTGGCACGCACCAAAGTGACGTCACGGGAGCGCCGTAACAATTTATATTTGCGCTGGTGCTCGCGAAACTAGTTGCAGTCTTCTCCTGAACAGAGGTGTCGCAACTGAGGAGAGGCTACCGACTTTGATAAGTCTGCAGTATACTAGCTGTTCCCGGCAGAGATTTAGAGCGCGCAAGCCAAGAGCCAAAACTTTAAATGGTTCATAACAACTCAGTTAAGATAATCTTATCCACTGTTGACATTTTTTTCCTTTTTCTTCTTCTTCTAGTCCGTAGAAATATCAAAGTCGGTAGTCTCTCCTCAGTCCCGTGACATCACATTATCGCGCGCGAGGTCGGAAAGCTGTAGTATACTGCAGGTTTCACGCTCTAACGGTACAGATCCACTTGTCTGACACGACTGGAGCAGGGTGTCGCGTGGTTTTGCGACGCTACCCTCAATTTGTGGGTGGTTCTCAAATGGTTGGTTCTCAAGTACAGCTGTGGGATACAGCCACAATCAGTTACTCCATCATCTACAAGAAAGGACCCACCGCGAGCCTTCCCCTCATCTCCTCTGTGCTCTACTGCTATTGGATAGTCGCGTCGCTTTCAATGGATCCATTTGCATACAGCTGGGCATTGGCCAGCTTCTTTGTTGCACAACAGTTTCTGAAATCCAGCGCCACCTTCCTGGGATGCTTTGCGGGCATGTTGAAGTCAACCTTAGGAATAGAGCAAGGTGCGACAGAAGTATAGCACGGACAAGTGGATCTTTATTGTAATGCGGCATGGACCAGTAGTGGAGTGGCAATCGGGAGTCGGGACTTTTCCCGGTGGGATGGTAGTGTTTCGAGGCCACGAGGGCCGGTCTGAGAATAGTTATACATTGCAACTTCTTAGCAACACCTTCTGGCTGTTTGGTCTGGCCGTTGCCCGCTGGTCAAACTGTGCAGCCTCTGCTCAACCCGTACGGCAGGCCGCAGCAGCCTCTTATTTCAATACAAACACAGGCTAATCAGAAAGCACTAACCATGTGCAGGTCACAACCATGGCTAGGATTTTCAGAAATATAGAGGGATCAGTGATCGGCCCCTCCCCAAATGGCATAGCCCTGGTCGGCCTATGATGTAGAGCCATCGAACACCTCTTTTTTTCCTTGTCCGTTTTGGAAGTCTATTGGTATGTACGTTAACGGACAGTGTGTGAGTTATTTGAATACCCCTGAAGCCTATAGAAATCCTTGTGTTTTGGAATCACTCAATGCCAAAAACGACACAACATAATAAAGCATATTGCATCATGTCTGATTCATTCCTGGAATATACACTTAAGTGAATTCTAAAGTGTGGAGAGCAGTGTTGGAAAAAGTTACTTTTAGGATTACTTTTCAGTTACTTGATGACTTCACAAGTTTTGGGAAGTCCCTAATTAAGACAAAATGGTCAGGTAAATGGAGTTAATATCTTAACAGTGACCCTAAAACAATTAGAAAGAGTAAAGAAAATATCAATCATGGTCACCAGTAAGATATGAACTCTATTTACCTGATTATTTTGTCTCAATTATGGACTTGATTGATAAAACTTGTGAACTCATCAAGTAACTGAAAAGTAATTCTAAAAGTAACTTTGGGTCATTCTTGTTAAGTAAAGAAATAATCTGTTCTTTGTGTTTCTCAGGTTATTGTTATGAGTGATGTTGGATGACAACTGTTGTTAGTGTTTTGGAAGAATTAGTTGATTTGAGACGTATTAATTGTTTTGGTAGTTTTAGTGCATTTTGGATGTGAAATTAACTGCTGTGCAACACTCAAAGTTGAGAACTGTGTGTAGAGTTATTAAAAACAGACCTAAATATTGAGAAATTGGTCCTAGCGATTGTAAAAACAATAATAGAAAAACTGTTTAACTACAAATATTGCCCATTTCAAGGTCTTCTGAAATGGGTAATATACAACCTCATTCTTCAAACCTAACATTTAGCTTATTTGATCAATGTTTCTGTATTTACCGTAGTAAATTACTGTAGCTAATTACTTAGGATATTTTGTTTAATAGTGTATACATTTAAGTTGTCACTCTCTAAATAAATAAATCAATGAAACATGTACAATAGGAAATTACACATTGAAAGTGGGTAGACTACACTCACTTAAAGGATTATTAGGAACACCATACTAATACTGTGTTTGACCCCCTTTCACCTTCAGAACTGCCTTAATTCTATGTGGCATTGATTCAACAGGGTGCTGAAAGCATTCTTTAGAAATGTTGGCCCATATTGATAGGATACCATCTTGAAGTTGATGGAGATTTGTGGGATGCACATCCAGGGCAAGAAGCTCCCATTACACCACATCCCAAAGATGCTCTATTGGGTTGATATCTGATGACTGTGGGGGCCATTTTAGTACAGTGAACTCATTGTCATGTTCAAGAAACCAATTTGAAATGATTCGAGCTTTGTGACATGGTGCATTATCCTGCTGGAAGTAGCCATCAGAGGATGGGTACATGGTGGACATAAAGTGATGGAAACAATGCTCAGGTAGGCCGTGGCATTTCAACGATGCCCAATTGGCACTAAGGGGCCTAAAGTGTGCCAAGAAAACATCCCCCACACCATTACACCACCACCTCCAGCCTTCACAGTGGTAACAAGGCATGATGGATCCATGTTCAAATTCTGACTCTGCCATCTGAATGTCTCAACAGAAATTGAGACTCATCAGACCAGGCAACATTTTTCCAGTCTTCAACTGTCCAATTTTGGTGAGCTCTTGCAAATTGTAGCCTCTTTTTTTAAAGATTTGTCATACCAAAACCAATCTGTATCACTAAAGCAAGGAAGTGTACAACATAGCACTGTTTAGTCTCTGCTAGTCCCTGCCCTTGTAGTGTAGAATAAATTGCTCCTAGATGTTTGCTCCAACGATATAATCAGGAAGGAGATGGCAAAACAGAAACCTTCAGCCTGGACAAGAGGCTGGAATGACAGAATCCTTGTGATTTGTATTTCAAAAGTATAAAAAGTTGCCAATGGATTTGCAGTTGAGAGACACAAGTGATGTACAGTCAAAGTTCAATTATACCACTATAGGTCCTGTCCTGTGTTACAATAATCATGTAAAAAGTTAAAGATTATTGCAAATTAGGAACCTGCCCTAAAATCAATAGACTGCCTGACTATTTTACGCCATACATGGTAATATCTCTAGAATTTATGTAAATCCGTACTGTGAAAAAATTATAATATTGATTTCTTTCAATCCCATCAGCATCGGTCTGACTGCACACTTAGCAAACCGTCTGTATGTGCTTGTTTGGGAAGAAAATGTAATGTGTTGGCTCATGAATAACTCCATATTTAATGCTTAAATTACATTGACACAAGGTTCTCAGGAAGTTTCTTATCGGGTGGTTCATAAGAGGTATCCAAATTAGATTATATATAGAGTAAATGTAGCTGAAGAATGTTACAATCGAAGATTGGATGCAGTGTAATATATGAAATGTTTATTTAGAGTATAATCCAGTGATTTGTTTGGTAATTTACAAATGTTGCTTTTGGAAAATATTGATGAAATAGCCGATATGTTCAGATTGACCAATGTGCCACACAAAACTGAGATTATAAGAGACTGTAGCATAGAAGAGGGTTGGATGGTGAGTTCCCTGAATTTATCAGTTCCATTCAGATGGATAATTGCTCCCATTTTATAACATGTATGTAGTATAGAGTTCCTGAGGGACAACATCATTTAATATATTGATTTATATCTTACTGTAAGCAACATAATACACATACTGCACATGCAACATAAAGACTGCTAAAATCATGCAAGGGGATTGAAACTTTTTTCTTTCCCTCCCAACACATTAATTGTTGAAGAAATGTTTTTATACAAAAACACAGAGCCAGGATAAACTTCTTAAACCTTCAGTGCACAGACACAACGTATGAAACATAGCTGAATAGTAAAAGTAATAAACTCACGTTTCAAAATGCAGATTTGTGTTGTTTGTGTGCATCAGAATACTACATCAGATAATATTCATACACTTACCCTGGTTAAAGACTGAAGACGATTGCTTTTTAAAATAATGCACCCCAGTATTAAAGTCAATAAAGTCAACTTCAGAAAGCAGAAAGTCTACAAGAGGATACTACAAGGTAACTGCCATACACATAAAAAATATATTTACACATTGCGCTCTGTACTTGTCTATTACTCTTCATAACAGGGTTTATATTTTCAATGTACCACAGGAAGAGTATCTGCTGTTTTTACAACAGCTAATAAAAATCCAGAATGCACAAGATTATCCTTCAAACAAGACAATCTTTGTCTGTGGTTTTATAGAAAATACCCAGAAATACCAAAGTCACATTGTCTCTGTGGATTTTATAACATGGAACCGTGTCAGTGTTCATCAGTTTCACATCTACCCATAATCCTTCTTCCTTGGAGCATGTCCACCGCAGCTTGAGATGCCGCTTTCCCATGCAGCCCATTTATTTCCCGCATTGTCAAAGAGGGACTGCCTCATATTTGTTCCTCCAGGGCTCTCATCGCTCTGCCTCCATGGCAACGCTGGCCTTTTCACCGGAGGGCTGCTGAGTCACGGCATGAGGCCAGCCAGGGGGAGTCACTTGCGACGGCATCTGCCCAGGAGTCCAGGGGCCATGCTGGGTCTGGCCCAGGGTAGAGGGCCCTATTGCCCAGTTGACCTGAGGAGGAGAGGTGGCCATGGAGGCATTGGGACTGCTGGTGTTGAAGCTCTCTGATGCCTTCAGACGGGAGAACATGGCCATGGCGTCTGGGAAGTTCGGCGGTGTCGCTGGGGTGTTGGCTGGTGTGTGCATCTGTCGAGAAATGAGACAAGTGATAAGACGATATTGATCTACAAACATTGGTTATTGGTTTACCAGTGTTGTTTTTATTACTATAAAACTAATGTCAGATGATCCACCAGATTGTACATCAGATGTCATGCAAAGTTCAGTCAGTAGAAAACTGAAAAGATAAATCAAATAACAGCCCTTATGCGATCATGTCACAATGTAATCAAGGCATTAAATTATTATTAGTTCTCGTCAATTTGCAGTATAGTAATTATTTTCTATCATAATACTTTCTGTCCCAACGAATATCCGCTTCAACAAAAATCAAACAATGGCTGAAAGTAGTTGCCTACTGTTCTACATCCTGCTCTTAGTTTGACCTCTCAGATGAGAATACAGTGAGAATAAGCCTCAGAAGACTGCTCTGTTACTGGCAAACCAAAGAAGTATGTTGCAAACAATATGCCATGAGTGACAAATCATACCCTCTATTGTTAGAATTTACCCGAATTCAGATTCTCTTTGTGTAGACAGGATATCCACTGCATAACAGATTATGCGGTATTAAACTGTTACTTGATCTGTGGGATGAACCAAAGGAAACAGATGCTCCTATGGCAAACGTTTGCCCTCTGACTGGTTAAAACATTTCCTTAAAATAATTGTCAGACAATTTATCCTCCTTTAGTTATCCTCATGTGCTAAAAGGAAACGTCATCGCAGGTCCATAAATAGATAAATATAACTTGATATGAATATAAGTGGATAAAACATGCCACATGGATGTGTGAAGTTATGGTACAGAAATAATTTTTGTGCGAATGAATCATATAATCGCAGTATGTTTTTACTGCTTCGATAGGAAAGGGACATGCCTTGATATTTTCTAATAATTTACAGTATGATGCACAAATAACCTAAAGCATAACTCTGGACATATGGGTCATCAGAAGCCATCTGCTAACACTAAAGATAAAACAAAGCTAAAAGTATATATAAACAGATGGAATTAACATATAAACGTTATACAGCCTTGAAAACATTGTTTATTAAATTGACAATTCACCAACGTCAGAAAACATGCATTGTGTGCTTGTTTCAAGGCTGAGAAGAGCCCACAAGAAAACAGCCTCCCCGGAAAGCTCTTGCTGCTCCACACGACCAGGAATTGTACCTGGCGTGAAGGACACAATACAAAAAGTGAGTACTCACAATGCCGTCAGTCCAGATGGTATCCCTGGTCGTGTCCTTCGAGTGCTATACTAATATTTTCAACCTGTCCTTATTACAGACTATAGTTCCCGTTTGCTTATTGGAGATCAACATCATCCTGTTGCCCAAGAAAACCAGATAACATAGCACTAACAATTCCTAACATTTCCTAACATATTTCAATGCATATCCTAACACATCATAATACAGTGTTTATATAACGCTTCCAAAAACACCCTTATATATCTCCTAAACATCCTAACGCTTCCAAACACACCCTTATATATCTCCTAAACATCCTAACGCTTCCAAACACACCCTTATATATCCTAAAACATCCTAACGCTTCCAAACACATCCTTATATATCCTAAAACATCCTAACGCTTCCAAACACATCCTTATATATCCTAAAAAATTCTAACGCTTCCAAACACACCCTTATATTTCCCCTAAACATCCTAACGCTTCCAAACACACCCTTATATATCCCCTAAACATCCTAACGCTTCCAAACACACCCTTATACATCCCCTAAACATCCCAACACATCCAAACACATTGAAACACACCCTAATATATCCTAACAGATTGTAATATATCGTAAAACATCCTAACACTTCCAAACACACCCCTATATATCCTAAAACATCCTAACAGATCCTAAAACATCCTAACTCATCCCAATATCTGGATGGGAAAATGAAAGAGCTTCCTTCCTGTCTCTGATTACTAAATATAACGCTGCACTTTTGTAACAGCAGAGGTGTTAACCCTGGTTGTCCTTGTCCTACATTTTCAATCTGGCTACCTTATTATCAGTGCCATCTAACCATTGAAATGGATCATTTGTATTATCACTAAATGTATCAACAATGTATGCAAAGCTCTCTGGATAAAAGAGTTGGTACGCTACATTTTGAAAACATTTCAATATTAAGGCGGCAGTCCAGATGGTTCTCACTGCCAGTTCCACAACCCAGACGGTTTGGGCTGCTACTGGACCTGCGTGACCCTCCTCAGCCCGGTCCACCACCAACACTGCTCTACAAACCTCCGCCATTGGTGGACCTACAACGGCTCCGCCCCTCACGCCTGTCCTTATGGCTCCTCCCTCCACGCCTGTGCAAGCGGCGTCACCCTCAACACCAGTGCCAGTGGCTCCGACCTTTGTGATGTTACCGGAGGATCAGCACACCACACCCACGTTGGAGGCCCTGCCCACATTCTACAGAGCTACAGAGCCCGTGCCAGAAGTCCTTTGTGCCGTTTATTCAACCAGGGGCTTCACGCCCTGCATCGGAGACTGGAGCTCCGCCCCCTGGAGTTGAGTCCGCTGGCTCCGCCCCAGACACCTGAGACAGTGCCTGCAGCAATGCAGTGATTGTTCATAATAAACTTTGTTTAATTTATCTCTATTCCCTTTGCGTTGGGTCTCTGCTCTTTCCCGCCCACATCATGGACTATTATACACAGCAAAAAGGAAAGATCTAGAAGGATTTGATGCTTTCCTGATAATAATGTGTATACTATTGACAGGCTTGCTTAATTTCAGCTAGCTAAGGTTTGCAACCACTAACTAAGTCTAGTTAGGAGCTTTAATCACATCTCCGAAATCTTTGAAGTTATTGAAATATGTTACCAATAGTTAGCTAGTACTGAATTACATTTAGCAGACTCTCATACAGAACAACTTACAAGAGCAATTATGGTATCTACATGTACTACTATCTAACTTTATTAGGTAACAGTACTGGCCAACAAATCTAATTACTAGGCTATCTGTCACCCAAGCAGGTTTGAGTAAACTGAGTGTTGTGGTAAGCCTTCCTCCTGAGCCCCCTCAGAGAGCCATTCAGCTTTCTTCAACACTTTTCTTCCAACTACAACGTCACTACCTGGTGACCATAGTTTTGTATCTGAGGAAGATGGTAGTGTACAAAAGCAGGAGATCCCTGTTTTAAAATGCACCTCCCATTCCCTGGTGATGCTGGCCGATTTGCATGGCACACGGGGCGTAAACATTCAACCGCATGGAGTAATGGCACTACACTTTGGCAGTGCAAAATACTGTATGCAGCTATTAATTGTTAAATCAACAATTTTAGTCTTAAAATATTATCTAGAGTAACCTAAATACAATGTAATAAGTACATTGATTGCACACAATAGGTAGTACTAGAAGAAACTACATGTTTCTTCCTACAAACCTCAACACACCTTTGGAAGAAAATAAGGGCAATGCATTGACACAAAGCGTTAATGATTGACAGCTGCTTGATATCATATAACTTGACTGGTTGCTAAGCAAGAAAGCATTAAATATGTCTGTTGTAAAGTGTTGCTCTTCATTTTTGACATCACAATCAACCAAACAAGAACTACAGATCCTTCTTTTTATCACACCACTCCTTGCCTCCTATTGCAGGCATATTACGCTATGTCCTTGCCTCCTATTGCAGGCAAGGACATAGCGTAGGGAATCTGCCTTTGCCACACAACGAAGCAGCATGTATATTCCTTAAATGTACATGGGGGGGTCAACAAAATGCATGTCAATCTCTCCCAACGTATAGAGGAGATGAGCCTGCATTGCTATTGGTTTTGTTAGCATGGCTGATATGTTGAGAGCAATGGCGGCCCTTTGCTGAGGAGGAGGGCCTTATATTGTCCGAACTGGGGGAAACGGAATGGTCTCACACCCTGGGTTGGGTACCTTACGCACCATTCCATTTGCTCCGGTCCCAAAAATAACATGCGCCCGTCCTCCCCAGTTAGAATCACCGACCATGGCTGGTTGAAAGTGCCAAAATTGATGTTCAAATAGTTAAAACACACGTATCAACAACACACATTCGAGGTATCTTCACAGTTCGCAAATCTGGAGGCTGGGATGCATGCTGTATTAAATGGAACACTAGGCCACCCCTAGTTACTCAATCTAACAATACAATCAGATTTATAAATATTTAAAAACAACGCCTAATAGCTTGAAAAAAAATTAGAAGAGACAAACAGATATACTTAGTATTATGTGTTGTATTTTAGTTGTGCATTTCATTATGTGGTTTGCGGTTTTGTATACTGAATGTGTATGATGTCTTTTAATGTGTTTTATGTTTGGGGGGTGAATGAGCCAATTGAGAGATGAGGATGATTACGTTGCCATGGCAGTATGAGGGTAGGACTGGAAATTTGTCCAGGACACCGGGGTTCAATCCTCTACTCTTACAATAAGTGCCATGGGATCTTAAGTGACCACAGAGAATCACAACACCTGTTTACGTCCCATCTGAAAGACGACAGGTGTCCCCTTCATTACCCTGGGGCATTGGGAATGATCTTTAGATCAGAGGGAGGAGTGCCCCCCACTGGCCCTTTAACAACACTTCCAACAGCACTGGTCTCCCATCCAGGGACCGACCAGGCCTGACCTTGCTTAGCTTTAGAAGGAAACCAGCAGTAGAATATAGGATAAAATGTTGCTGGTTTAAAAAAGCTACATGCAATTATAGCATTGTGGTTTATGTTTAAGGTTTAGCATTTACATATACTGTATCTGTTTACAAAAATGTACACCTGAAAAACTTTATAAAGTATAATACAAATCCCTTCTGTTATGTGATCATAATAACAAGACAATCTGGCCTGTGAATATTTCCAGTGCGTTACGATATATTAACAAAGGTTGGCATGGTATAAGTGAAGTTGTGTGTAGTGGGTGGTAATGTGTACATATAGGTTATGAGGCTTAATAGGTTGCAGCTGTAGTGTTCAGTCAAAACAGCTGCCTCTGTACACATACACAATAATGAGAAAGAATGTATTTTCTATCATCTGGAGCGGCAAAGTTGCTATAGTAACAGTCCTGGTAAATAGGGATGGATCCTGTATGAGCTGCATAAGAATATAAGAGCTTGTTTCAGAGTGTGGTTTTTCTCCACCTTTCTTCTATTGTTTATTGTCGGTTTGCCATATTTGTGTCTCGTAATGAACAATTGTAAACTGTACGCTCTAATAAAGCCCTGCATCCTGCCAACCGGCATTGTCCGTTGAAACAAATGTGCTATTGTACACCAGGCAGGCAACTCTGCAGTTCATACACATTTTCCATTCAAACTGATAATCCTTATAGGCATCAAAATACGTTTAAATGTAGCCATAAATGTCAAAAGGCTATCGCAAAGTTGGCAATACCTAGGGTAGTATTACAGGTAACAAAAGCATGTTATGATGATTTTCCAAAATCCATGAATATCTAATACTTCCCGGCATCCTAAGAACTGGCGTCTAATAAATTAACTGAGACATTGGGATTTATCACATCTCTATTATTTTGCAACCATTCTACGCTTTGCTCTGCTGCAGTTGATGATTGTACAGACTCCCTGTCTGCATTTGATTCATGAGTAATGTATTCATTACTCAGGCATAACATCCAATTAGCAAAGGCAGTTTTTAGTCAACCCTGACCGTAGCTTGTAGAACGCACATACTGTAGCAGTTTTCCTTACTCAAACATTTCCTGAGGGCAGTAAGATTATGATTGGTTAATTCGAATACCCAACCAAAATGGAGAGGAGTTCAGGAGCATTTTAAACTGGAGTGGACAAATAGAAATGCTATCAGAGGGCTGCAGGAAGCCAGCAGTTAGCCTTGTGGCTTCTGATTAGTAACTATAAGGTTGCCAGATCAAATCCCAATCTGGCATTGGAAACATTGTAAACTGTTTTACTTTTTAATAGAATTAGCTCAGCAAATATAACTAGCTGCATATTAGCTGCAAATTTTATGGATAGTGCTAGGTTAGGGTAAAGTTAGGGTTAGGTTAGAATTAAGGTTAGGTCAACTTGTGGTGCACAAGCACAAACATAAGACTGAAATGTTCCTGAACTCCCGCCTCCTCTACTGTTTGACTGGGTATTCCCCTGAACCACTCATAATCTTTCTGCCCTCAGAACATGTTTGAGTAAAGAAAAACTGACACAGTATGTGCTGTAAGACTGAGCCTTGCAGTAAGACTGTGCCTTGCAGTAAGACTGTGCCTTACCGACTTCCTATATCAACTTGAATTTCTGGTGACATGACAGTCTTTTCCGACTAAAAAACTAAAATGTCAACCAAAAACCTAAAACATGGTTTTGATTTTATGCTGGATGCCAAAACATACTACCTGTTCCCCACGTTATCTTCAAGTTAAATCATAAATTGTTCTTGGTCATGGGAGGTTATCACGGTCTGTAATTTATGGTGTAGCTGCATCTATTTTAGAGTTGTTTTACTAACTTGCAGCTCAAATACCTGAAACCGTGTCAGAAACATTACAGATCACATGTCTTGCAGGTTCTTTTGGTAATATTGCAGTTTTCTGTAGAACCAAATCAATCTCACTAACCTTTAACACAAACAGGTCAGTGAAAAAACCTAAAGGGGGTCAATAATTAACCCAACAGTGCGTTTTTGTTATTATGCAGTCAGAGATTACCGGGTCAAGTATAAATCATAACCAGCCTAATTGTACAGCTTTTGGATTGTCAGCATTTTACACAATTCTCTAAATAACAAACACAACCCCCTCTGACAACAGCAAGAATTTAACAGCACTTTCAAAAATGACCGTCAGCATTTTAATAACATGTTTGTAACCGAGCGTATAAGCTTGGTTGACCACAGTCCGAGGTTGAAATGAGCTATATGTGCATTTAAATTACTCCCCCGTGTTTGGCATTTCTGAACAGGCCTCTCTTGCACAGAGTAGTCACATACTGTACTTGGCCTGTAATTATCCTGTCTACAATTCGTCATTTAAGGGTGTTCAGTTTTATCAATATGCTGTTGAGATCCATTCAGATGTAACGGCAATGTTTATGTTTATTATCTAACACTTGCCTACATCTAGATTTGTATTGTTAGAAACAGCAAAAAACGAGGTCCGGAGCATAAGTGGAAATCTTTCCATCATGAACTCCGTAATTGATTTGGCCAAATAGCTAATATGAATATTCTTGCACGGCTTAACGTATTTTTTTTTTAACTAATGATGACGCTATATTCTTGCCGTACCAGAAGAATATTTTAAACGTGTTAATTCCAGAAAAAAATATTATTAGTGAGTCTATATCTGACATGATTGCATTTGTTCTACCAGTATAATAAACATTGCGTCACATGTTTCATGTGAAATAACAAGGTAATAAAAATGACAGGGGACTACGAACAACGTGGCCACTGTGTTTATTTTCGTCAGGCTTGTTAGTACAACATGGCGGCCACCGACAAGGGCATTACTTATATGATCATATATGTGTCAGTAATAATCATAATAATAATAATTGTAAGAACATTGTGGTCCTTAATTATTATTATTAATTAAATCGGTTCTACTTACCATTTGATGATGACTGTATGGAATATTGGTTTCTTGAAAAAATGCACTTAATGCAGTCTTTTGAAAAAAGAAAATAAAATTAGGCACCAATCTATATTGGCTTGCAGAATTAAACGAAATCTATATTGTCGCTTACTGCTATGAAAATATTACATGGTGGTGTCATCTAATTTAAGCTGCATTGTGAAAGATTTACTACATTTCATTTGATTGTAAACTATTGTATTCATGACAAGTTAGGGTGCAAATTATTTATTTTTATTTTTAAGAAGTATTGTTGTATTTGATTGTTTATTATGGAATAAAAACACGTACGATTTGAACATCCGACAAATTGATCTCTGCCATGCATGAACTAAAATCATTGTAGGAAGGCTGCATACCTCGAACTGCCAATGTGCGGATTGTAGAAGCTGTTTGGCTTGGTCTGCGGCGCATCCAGCAGTCAGGACGAACTGATTTATCATAACTTGATGCTTTAGATCATCCATATTTGCTTAAGCCGTCTATTTTAAAGCTTTTACCTTGTTTGGTGATCAGTCATTGAGGTTATTTGAATGAGCCCTCTCATCCAGATAGCACAGTTGGCAAAGAGAAAACCACAATATTTACTGTGAACTGTGTGGTGTCCTGAGCGCCACTTGGTCGAGAGCACAAGAGAGAAATGCGGTGGGAGGGGCCATCAGCAGTTTGAGCAAAAAGGACTACACATCCCTAACACCGAGCTCTCACCAGCGTCGTTTCTACCAATGATAATTTAGGTACTCTACAGAAGACTGTTTCACAGCTGTTTATTTTTATCAGCAAATGTACAATTATACTAGCTATTGTTATTCTTAAAGTTAGCGTTATACAGCTGGATATATTAGCGAACCAACCGTTTAATAACATTAGGAAGACTAGACTAGCTGCTTAGGGCTAGTGGCTACTAGATAATTTACGAGTAGATCTGTAGTTAATTGGTTAGCTAGCTAGGTAACACGTAGCTAGCTAACAACAACTGGAATATGGGCTCGATTCTTAGCCGGAGAATCGCTGGCGTTGAGGATATAGATATCCAAGCGAATTCAGCTTACAGATTTCCACCGAAGTCAGGTAAATATAACTAGATGGCTCACTATACTGTATTATTTTGAAATGAAACCTTACTTGCATCTACAGTAAATTATTGTAGCTAGCTAGCGCACCATGATTGTTTAACTAGCTAGATAAATAAACTAGCTATAATGTAGTATCATCATATAGCCAAGGAAAGAGACTTCGATATTTCTTTGATTTTTATTTTTGTATATTTTTATTGTGTTATAGAAATTAAATTACAGTATATAGCTACCACTGTTAGCTATAAATACGATTTGTAATACGTCGATCTGATACAAAGCTAGCTGGTTCATACCCATTCTTAAGTCTTTCTTGTAATGTATGTAAAGTAGATATTTATTGTGTGCGTGTGTGCGTTTGTGCGTGTGTGCGTGCGTGACCGCGTGACCGCGTGCGTGACCGTACTGAACATGTATGCATAATATAAACTAACGTAGCGGAGTACACACGGCTATGGCTACCTTTTGATGTTGTATTGATATGAACGATGTGTCTCATGGTGTCATCATGGCTCAAAATATATCAAACCCAAAATCATATGTACATTTCTGTTTTCTTTTCAGGAAATTATTTTGCCAGTCATTTTTTCATGGGAGGGGAGAAATTTGACACTCCACATCCAGAGGGATACCTGTTCGGGGAAAACATGGACCTGAACTTCCTTGGAAATCGTCCCGTTCAGGTAAGAACGCAGTAGGGCTTGGATCTTTTCTTGGTCTACGGCAGATACGGCAGCTGAATCAGACTGTCCATAAGGTCTGGCAGCTTCTTCGTCAGCTACGGCAGTTTCTTTGTCAGGTGCGGCAGCTCTCACGTCAGTGGTGCGGCAGCTCTCACGTCAGTGGTGCGGCAGCTCTCACGTCAGTGGTGCGGCAGCTCTCACGTCAGTGGTGCGGCAGCTCTCACGTCAGTGGTGCGGCAGCTCTCACGTCAGTGGTGCGGCAGCTCTCACGTCAGTGGTGCGGCAGCTCTCACGTCAGTGGTGCGGCAGCTCTC
>JACXGM010017876.1:0-19439 GCA_016801145.1 Umbra pygmaea | reverse complement strand
GGTCTGTGCTCACCCAAGAGATCTAGCATACGGTCCATGAGTTCAGAAGGTTTGCTGTCACCCAGTCCTTGAAGGGAGAAAAGCCTGCTGGCTCTCTCTGTGTCAGACAGTTCAAACGTTTTTAACAGGTGAGTTTTGAGTGCTGCATACTTCTCATTTTCCGGAGGGTTTTTAAGGAGGCTCACTACTCTGGAGGCTGACAGCGGTTTAAACCTTACTGACTGTGTTTTGAGGAGCTTTGAGCTCATAGGACTTTTAGCTATTGAAAACTGTTCTCCAGGCAGATCTGCCTTGGAGGCAGAAGTCATTTACATGGTTCATTCAAAACTAAGGGCGGACCTCACATGACATAGGAAATGTGCACATGAGCATAGTTTTCTCAGTTTTTAATCATATCTAAACATACACCTAACCTTAACCCTAACCTTAACCACCCTGGAGCGTTAAAATGTAATCATGTGCTATATAGATATATAAATCGTAATTATGAATCAAAATGAATCTTAATGTGAGGTCCTGCCTTCTGTTTTGAATCAACCAATCCAATGACTTCTGCCTCCAAGGCATATTTGCCTGGAGAACACTTTTTAATAACTAAAAGTCCTATAAGCTAATTTTGAGGGGACAGCACATTTACACTGCTATACGTACAAGCTGTACACTCACCTAGTACAACTAATGAAGCCCTTGATTAGTTGCATCAGGTGTGCTTGAGGCAATATCTGTTTTGCAAATGTATGCTTTTGTGAGTGATTCTATTCAGAGGGTTGTATAATTTTGAGAGTGGAGAAGTCATAATGAGTTGCATTTACAGTTGGATTTGGGGACACAACTTGATGCATTTGTTGTTTTAAGCTATTTCTATTTATTTGTTTGATTTGTTCATTGCAAACAGCTGAAAGTCTGTACATTTTGACAAACAAACCCGATTTGCAATGTGGGTTAAATCATTTTGATTGCAACTGTATGTATTTGATGTATATGGTCAGTTATGGAGTAACATAGTAAATAGTTTTAGCTGTGTGACAGCTAATAACAGCAAATTTGATAGGTATTGCTGAGGGAGACAAACAAAATAGTTTGTGAGTGGAATCAATCTAATATATCAGGTGCAGATAAATGCAATACAGAGGGCCGAATTTACTAACACAAGCGCAGTTTGCGCTGCATCTGTTTATGCGAGTTCGGTAATAGCGCACGCTATGCTTCCACATTTAGCGTAGTATTTATCAAACCCGATACTCATTATGCAATCAGCGCATACTCCGCCCTCCATTAGCGCACCTCTAAAAGCGCAAACAACAGCCCCGTATGTACCTATCATGGATCTCCCTACGGGAAAAAGAAAGCGCAGGCTTAAATTTATTGAAGAAGAAATTAACATCTTAGTGCATGAAGTAACAGAAAACCTGAACATATTACAGGGCAGAACATCCACACCCTCGGAAAAAAGCAATTTGGATTGCCGTAACATGTTAAATCAACTCTCTATCATCTACACGGAGAGGAGTGGAGGAGGTAAAAAAACGGTGGCAAGACAAAGTGCAGAACAAAAGAGAAGGTTGCGGACAACCGGGCACAATCGAGGAGAACCGGTTCAGGTCCACCAGAAATAGACACGCTATAACTACTACTGAACAGTTGAATGAGAATGAAGGTATGTGTGGTTTGTAATACTGTTCAGTTGGCGTTGTTTGGCATATATGTTATGCCTATATCTTTAATATGTAAAGTCAACCGATGTGGTTAAGTAATTAAAGAGTGTTATTTATGTCAATAATCGCAAATTGCTTATCAAAAATGGAACAGATGGAGGCATTTGTCTTTTTTTGAGCCAAGTGTATTTGTTGCTGTCACTGATGTATATTTGAACACACAGGAAAATGCGCTTGCTGGTTTACACCTGCTTTTAAGAGGCGGTGAATTCCCCCCGCAGAATAGAGGCGCGCTCTTACTGGCAGTCTTTGTAAATACCATGGAATATATAATTAGGCACACTTTACACGTATCCTCCCACCTTTTTGCGTGGAACTCCCACTTTCCATGACCCTCCCACGAACGCATATTGAAAGCGCAACTTGTCTCTTGTCGCTCATGTGGCAGGCAATCTGCGATTTTACCCAAGTGTGCCCGGTTTGTAAATAGCCTGCATCAGCTACGTCCATCTTTGCGACCAATTAGCGCCTGGAAACACCCGCAAACTGCTTGATAAATCTAGCCCAGAATGTTACCATTAGACCAAGATTTTCAGAGCTGCGAATTTTTCAAAAAACCTTGGAGTGAGATTTTGTCAGGGGTGACCAAAATTATGCTACGCACGCAGGTTGTTGGCTCAGATATCAGAGAATTGTAATTAATTTGATGTTGTACCCATGTTGTACCCTGCATTCTGGTGGTTTGTGAGGAGGCCCAAAGACGTTGATAGGGGCACCCTATTGGAGATGGACAATATTAGTTACATTCTGTGAAGCAGACATAGCTGAAGTCCATCCCCAGGAAATTTTGGATTAAGTAATGTGATTCCCTGCATTCTAGTGGATTTTTGAGTGGTCTGCTAAAGATGTGCAATACCTGAAATTACTCTTGATTCATGTTTGGCATCATGACTTGTACGGCCTTCTAGACTTGAGCTTAACGTTCCACCAGAAATCTTTTGTGTGTCTAAATGCCTATGTACCACAATAAAGCCTTATTCATAGACCAGTGTTTAAAATTTGACCTACAGTAGGTAGTGTCACGAATCCCCTGGAATGTATGTAGACTGACAGGCGCGAAGGTTGCAATCATCAAATAGAACACTTTATTCAACGGAAACAAAACACTGCCACAAGGGGCTAAGCGAATATAAATCAGAAAGAACAGGAACCAACGGAACAGGACACGTAACAGGATACATTAACCGACAAGAGACTGACAGAAACACACAAACTAAATACCACAGCTAACGAGGACTAATGCACAACACCTGGACAAGGGAATAACTACACCGTGATCTATTGGTTAACTAAAACATGTGACAAGGGCCCACACTGATGACATCATAGGACATACTGGCAAGACACAGAAGGGACACCAGGGGGAGCCATTACATAACACACTGGGACAGAACCTGTATACATAACAACACACACAAGGCAGGTACCAATAATGAGGACACATGAGGAAAATAACAAAACTAACTAAACCACAGCAAATGAATACTAACACAAAAGGGGAAACCAAATACTAGACAGCCCCTACAGGGCTGGACGTGACAGGTAGGTTGATTGATATTTTAATTAGAATGGTATTAAACAAATTTTTAACTGGAACCTAACACATGTTGTGAATAATTGTATTCTTAAGAGCACTTAATGATTTATGTTCAGCCAAAAACGACAGAAGATTAGTTAGGGAAGGACATTGTTCTTCATTCAAAGCCCACCAAATGGTCCATCAGAAACAAATAAGTGCAACAAACAAAGTGCTTAAAAGTACTTAAACAGTACAACTTTTTCCAAGCATAAAACAGATTAATGCATTACAAAAATAACAACAAAATGAGGCATAATCAGTATCAGATGCAGACCAGAAGCTGGTTAAAGTCATTGTCTATGATCTGTGGGCATGGTTATACTGGCCCGTGGCCTTCTTGGAGGCCTTGATGACCTCCTGAGGGGGGCTCCCATTTGAAGCAGGGCTCCAGATTGGCCATCTTTATGTTCATTAGTGAGGACAGGGTACCATCCAATGCTAGGCTGTTCTTCACTTGGTTTTGTTCAGTCCCACAACTGAAAACACCCTGTCAGCATCTGCATTTGCATGGGGCAACACCAGGACGAGCTTGGCGACGGCAGCAAACCTCTCAAATTCTTTGGCTCCTGTCACCTATGGAAAATGCACCAAAGCACAATGGAAAAACATACCTTGATTTTTGATCAGATAAAACATGCATAATTTGCAACATGCAGGACACATATATGCACGCAACAATTTAAGCAACAGATGTAGCCAAACCACACCTTCCTAAAGGAAAGACAAAACAAACCAAAAATGTTTACCTTAAGTTTCATGGTTGCCATTTCAGCCCAGAAGCTTTCCATTTCAGTTTGTCCTGCAGGGTATCATTGGCATGGTCTGAAAATTTAGAAACTCCTCACCCAGGTCATGCTCCTCTGGCCCATGGCATGGGAGGAGATGGGGAAACCTATTTATGAAAGTAGAGTTACAAGTTGTTAAGTTTTAGGTATATATGCATCAACCTGTAGCAGTTCATACACATCTTTGAGGAGAAGCCACATAAGAATAGCTCATGTGCAGTTTAGGAGGGAAAATACCTCATCATAAAACGCAGGGTGTTTTAGCTAAGATAATAGAAAATAATTAGAAAAAAACCTAGCTAACCTTTAAACAAAGTACATGGCATCGTTTATGTCACTTTCAGCCCTCTGCCGTACATCTACAAATATTGCATGTTTGATCAGTGCATCTTCCAGTGGCAGCTCGTTGTGCTTGTGCATAGTCCACAGTACTTGTCAGGAAACCCACAGCTTCATGGAATTAATGCACTTGCTGTGGTGTGATGTCACCCTCGTCGAGTAATCTGTTAAATTTAGCCAAGGTTGTGAATCCAATGTATTGTGAATCCAATGAATCCAATAGGAGCGGTACAGTCACAGCTCATGGATGTTGATAGTATATCATGGTCGTCAGTTGGATACCCCCACCATCCCCCGTTCAGGTGTAATCAGCACCCCTCGATTAAAAGGTCTTCCTGTGGCTATGTTGCCCTACCTGTGGAGGGTAATGTTTTGTTTCAAATGCTTGGGGTGGGTGGTGTGAAAATAATTTTTGATTGGGTGAGGTTCAAAATCTGTCATATTTTCTTAATTGTCTGTGTACCCCGTGTCATAAAAAACATCCCTACATGCCTTTGTTTTTAACAAAAGTGAACAATCTTCAGTGCTTAACCAACTCAATGTCCTCTTCTATAAGTCTAATTGTAATGTAAACACATTATGACATGCCTTCTCTGTAGATTAAATAAAATCATTCTATGAGCCTTTGAGTGACCCTGAATAAGCAAAATACTACACTGTTAATATTTGACAAAGTACCTGTTAGGCTAATCCCCAATGTGGTTTTTAAAGTCAACATAATTTTTAATTGTTTTAGGCATTTACTCTTTTTCCCCTGTTCAACGCTGAGAGCAAGAGGCAAATCACTTATCGCCTTGTCACTATGGTAAACGCCTCTGGCACACACATACAAAACCCCTGACAAGTGTACACCACACATAGACACTTGTATAAATAAAAAATAAAAAAACTGCTGGTGTTTTATTTTTAACAACAACTCATACAGGATCTGCCTAATCCCTTATTCTGTGAATGAGCATGCTGATTAGAGCTTGTGTCAGGGTACTCAACACATGACAGCACACAGCCTTGTGGGTTTGGTTGTGACAGCAGGGGGTATAATGGGGTGTGACTATTTCAGTTCAGGTTTAAGTGTTCCCTATTGTTCTTGGCTCAGGTCCACCTATTCGGAGTCTGTCTGGATTCCTGTCTATTTTTTTTTAATCACTCTCACCTGGTCAGTTTAAGCAACAATAGTCTGGGTTTGTTTCTGCAAAGCACACAGCCTGGATTTAGCACATTTAGCATAGAATAAAGTCTCTGTTAAATAAGCTCTCCTACCTTTTTTGTATGCTTTATAAGGGCATAATGAAAATGTCATAGTGGGTCTTAATTCAATGGTCATTACCTGTATAACTTGCTATCACCCTGCTTGCTTTCAGTGGGTTATATCATCAAATAAATCTGTATCAGGTGGCTAAATACATTAGTAATGTTAAAACTTAATTTGACTATGCAGTTCAACCAATAACACAGTGTTCTTTGCAGGGTTGTGCACAGACATTTGGAGGGTCTAATGCTCCTTTGCGCACAGTATACTACAGATTTCCAACCTGGCACACGACAAAGTGATGTAATGGAAGCGCCGTAACTATTTATACTCGTGCATGGTGCTCTTTACACAAGTTGCAGTCTTCTCCTGAACAGAGGAGTCGCAACTGAGGAGAGGCTACCGACTTTGATATTTTCACAGACTAGAAGAAGAAGAAAAAGGTAAACGATGGCAGAACTGATTTTGACGTGACTTTGGCACGCGCCCGGTCGGGTGCTTTAAGTATACTGCAGGCATTAGACCGCCCGCGTGAGAATACAAACAATGTCATGTGACTGGGGGCAGAGGGAAATGCCGACGGTATGGTGGCAAAAAAAAATAAACACAGAACTGGATGATATTGCAATTTATTTAATTACTAAGGATGGGCTTATCGTATGGATGCAGCCATAAAAAAGCTTATTTAGGCTCTTTCTCCAGAGGGGCAGGTCAGCCAATAAGGGCAAACGGGCTGTTGCCTGGGCAACAATAGCCCGTACCTGTGCATGTCCCTGGTTCTTTGCATTGTTGTTTGTACATGTACAATGTTTACAAACAAAGGAATGAACCAGATCATACACTTAAACAAATTGGCGCTACATTAAGTAGAACCATAGAGGATTCTTTGTTTTTACCTGTTTTTTATTTTATGCAAGAACTTTAAATTTATTAGCATTATTTAACAGATCAAATGAAAATAATTTTCAGACATAATCCTATTTTTCAAATACCATACAAACAGAACTGTTTAATAATCAGAGGGTGTATACCCTTTTAACCACAATAACCGCCAAAGCTGACACTTTTTGGCATCATTTGCATCTGCCTTGTCGTGGGCATGCGTCTTTGCAGCATCCAGCCAAACATTACTGCATCCAGCAATCACACCTACTGTGTAGTCATCAGTCTAAATAAAAAGGTCTAAAAAGGACCAATTACATGAAGAAGAATCTGTTTTGTTTTTTGACAGTATTATGTAACAGTAGTATACAAAAATGTCTTCAAAGAACACAGGCTGTAGAATTTTTTTCAGCTCTAAAAATCAATAAATATTTAATCCACATGATTCAAATTCATCACATATAAATCCATTTGAATTATGTTCCACTGGTTTGTTGTTTTATGCACAGAAATGCAGCTACATTCTGGTTGTTCATCATTTCCAGGAGACTTGTTTTCTTTGCCATCACTTGTCTGCCAAGAAAAGCAATGTAAAGAAGTTGTATATGGTCTAATTTCTGCTCGTGAAAGGCAATGTCTCTATGAAGGTATTACTGTACATATCATTGGAATATGAGAAAGCAATTACATGATAACACAGGCTATATTATATATGTTAGTTTATGAGAAAAAAATCCATAAAAATTGCAATTTGCAACAGTTATTCACAAATAAACTCATTAGAATGTTGTTTTAATTTTGGTCTTTATTTTCACATTATAATTGTATTTGTATAATTTGTGTAATTTCATACTTACACAATTATGAATTAATTATTTTAATATGACCAGAATCATATTAATGCAATTGTTGTTTATTTCATGTGAATATAAAATAAACACATTTTCTGAGAAGTCTTGAACCAAGGACCTTGCAGTAAGAATAACTTTGCTTTACCACTGCACCACAGAAAGACTTGTTCACTTCATCAAACTGCAGAAGTGTTTTCCTCGTGTGACTGATAACTAGCCAATCAGAATTGTAAACTGTTGTCACTCCCCTGCTGTTTAAACTACCACATATCCCAGAAACCCAAATTTGAACAAGTGGCATTTTTGGGCTGAATATCAGACATGTTATGCAGTGCTTTCACTTTGGGTAAGTACATATGTTGTTTGTTGTAAGTTTTTGTAACACAAGAATACTACAAACAATATTTTTAACCTGCAGAATTTTGTAGAAGAATGGCAGAAAAGAAATGTTGTGAGCACTGGTCATACAGGAAAACATGCCTCAGATTGTATTTCAAATTACTGTACTTAGGTGCTCTCTTCGCATCTGTTCCATAAGATCTGCACTCTTGACCAAATAATTATTTAGAGGCTCATCAGTTAGCCTTGCACTAATTAGTCAATGCATAAAATATTTTTACATGGATGTAATGTAGTTTTTTTTACATTTGATTTAATCTTTAATTAACCAGGTGGGCAGATTGAGAACAGATTAATTAGATTGTCATTTGCATTAGCGACCTGGGCAACAGAAAGCACAATGGTTCAAGTTGACATATAAAGCACACAAAAATTCAGAATGCAGATACTTAGAGTATACCATGGGAAGTATAGAATATGTACATAGGTCTAAATTACAGAGGTAGATCAGTTATTATGCAAAGTGGCAGGGTAATAACAATGGAATAGGTAAAACTTGAAGATAACTGTGCAAATTATGTTGTGCAAATTAGTTCACAGTAATAGCTGATTGTGCAGATGAGAATGTGCATAATATGCCATGCACTATGTTGACTCATTTTCCTTCCTTTCTTTAGAAATGTCACTCTCTTGGACCCTAGACGATAAAGTGATGTTCATTGAGGAGAACAGTTTGAAGGAATGGAGCAACCTTTGCAGTATTCCCCCTTTGAAGATGCCTTCTGTGATTTTAGGCAATATTTAGAACTATTTAGCCCCCTAGGTTCTAAAGAAAGTGAATTTAGGCACCCTAGAGCTAAAAACGGGTCCCCACTCAGGAGTTTATTTCCCTGAAGTGTCTAGGTGCATATTTTCTCTCTTGTTCTCCTGTGTTTGGAGGTTTTAGTCATGTAGACTCATTAGACGTCACCCTATAACTTAGGTTTGATTGACTTCTCTGTCAATGGGACTGTCAGCGGTAGATGAAACGATGAAGACAAATGCAGGTGCGAATATATCTTTACTTGTTCTGAACAAAATAGGTCCACAATACAGAAGCACTCAGGAAACAGATAGAGAAATAATCGACAATGGCTGTAACAAGCTCCCATGTATTTATACCCCATAACTGAGGATGCACTAGAGAAACACTACATAGCTTAACTAAAAACATGGACCAGAATAACACAAAGTGTCAGAACAATCTAACATAATTATTAATATTTGGGTGAGTGAGAACGCCTGGAAGGACGAGGCTCAGGGATGGACCTGACAGGGACTTCCCCTACATTAGCAAACCGTACGTCACACTTTTGATGGGAATTTCCTGCCAGATGCGGTAAGGGAATACCTGCAATGACCAAAAAACACCATTGGGTTTCAAGCAAACTAGGGTAAGACAATGATTCTATTTACTCTTGATTGTGCATAAAATATAGACAATATAAAACACATCTGGACTAAAATGGGGGGGGGGCTAAAAATTGTTTTGCATTTACGAATTTTGGGGACTGTATCTTTAACTAAAACTGCCACCAGATATGATTAAATTAACTTTTTTGTCATGAAATTTGAAAAATCTGCATTGGTTTATTTGTTGGGCACTAGCGTCTGATTTACATGATAAGGTATTCTTTTGGATCCACATATCATTCAACTTGTTGTGCTGCTGGTCTAGTGTCAGATTGACAATTCATACTGTTATTGCCCACAGTCCACCTGGTCATCACTGCCCAAGTCAACCTGCTGGCATTGATTCGGCTTGAAGACTCTGTCCACAGCCCGCCTGTATTCAATGGGTCACTTATAATTTCAATGTGTACTGTAAATACCTTTCAGTCTTGTTGGTCTCTAGGTTTCTGCATAGGTTCCATACCTACTAGAAGGTTTCTGGTAGCCACGTTACTTCCATTTGTTGTTCTTGCCTATTCCTTGCCAGGGTATCTGTGTAAGCACTTTGTGACTTGCTGTGACTTGCTGTGTAAAGATAAATGTTATTTATTGATTCAACCTAAGGCCACGTCCACACGAACACAGGTATTTTTAAAACCACAGTTTTTTCTATGCGGTTATGCCGTTCGTCCACACGAAAACGCTGTATCAGGTCACTGAAAACAAGCTTTTTTGAAAACTCCAGCCAGGGTGAAGTTTTTTGGAAACTCCAGTTACAGTGTTGTGGTGTGGATGGTGAAACCAAAGATGATGTCACATGACGTTCGAGTGTGCGCTGTTATCTCTATTTAATGGTTAGGGTTATATTGTCACCTGTTGGTTTGGCATGCTCTTGACAGCACATGATCAGGTGTTTTTGTGTTTTCATGTGAACATAGATTTTTTTAAACCATGCTCGTGTGGAAAAGTTTTTTTTATAAATGAAGAAAAACTCAGTTCTCAAAAATACCAGTGTAAGTGTGGACAAGGCTTAAGTCTGAACAAACTAATAAAACTTATGAAAAAAAACATAAAAACAGTATGTGATTTAATAGTTTTGTTTTTGGTGGCTGAATTTCTTTTGTTCACAAAGGGAGAACACTTAATTATGAGGCTCGCACTCAAAGGTTGCTCCATTCTTTCATACCATTCTCAAGGAACTTCACTCCATCCTCAATGGTTCAAGAGGGCAACATTTCTAAAGAAAGGAAATAAAATGACAGTCCACATTTTTAACAATACACATTTTAATATACTAGATCAGGGGTTCCCAAACCTCTCCTCGGGCCTCCCCATACAGGCCATGTTTTTGTTTAAACCCTGGAATGACACACCTGATTTAATAAATTAAAGACTTATTGTGTAGTTGACTAATTGAATCAGGTGTGTTAGTTCATTTAAAAAAAAAAATTTGGCATGTCTGGGGAGGCCCGAGGAGAGGTTTGGGAATCTCTATACTAGATGGTTTTCAATAGATGTTTTACTCAGATGACATTGTAGAATTTGAAGGTGGCACAGTGTTTCCCAAACCTCTCCTGGGGACCCCCAGCCATCTAACAATATGGTGTCTACCCTGAACCTGCTTATCTGAATCAAGAAGGCAAATATTCTAAATGATTAGACAAGTTGATTAAGGTGTGCTAGCTCCGGGATACATCCACCACTGGCCTAAACAATCAACTTGTCTTTACATTTACATAATATCAGTCATTCTGACCCCCAGTTGGAATCAAACCCTCAACCTTGGCAGGAAAATCATCATGCTCCTACTAAGGGAGCTACACTGAGTCTTTAATCACTCTAATGGTGCTAGGTCAGGAAAGGCTTTACCCTTTAAAGAACCAGTGCTTTCACTTCAAGAACATTCTGTATGCCTGAAAGGGTCTTTACCTGTCCATGGTTTCACCTCAAATCCTCAGATCCAACAAATAACCTTGCTAGAACCCCATTTTTTAGAGTGTACATCACTTGCACTATTGCTGTACATATACTGTCTATATACCCTATATTAGGGCTGTAACGATATTTGAAATGAAACCGAAATCGTGACACTCAGATCTCCAAACCTGTGTCGCGGTCTGAGGAGGCAAAATCGCGACACACCCCTTCCAACTCTCAGTCATCCTTCCTGTCCAGATCTAATGCAACCACATCTTTAAATTACTATTAGTATTATTTGAAGTGAACATTATAAAATACATAGACCTACACCACAAAACTAGTTGATGATAAATTATTTAATTTTACCTGTAAGCGTCCTACAATTACGTGTCACTGACTACCTTTCAAATCATGTGACGCCTACCTGCAAAAGTTGAGCTAGTTGAAGGACATGTACCTTTTCAAGAATTTAAGGTCTAAAATGTCTGAAATCTCGTTCACCTTCTAAGGTCTCAAAGAAATCCAACATTCATGCTATTTTTGTTCAATTGTATTTTGTCGAAAGAATCCATAAGCACTTTCTCTGAGCAACATGTAGTTAGCAACTGCTGGCAGATTATAGTAATAGCAGGTGATTGCGGCAGCTCCATGAGTTTACCTCACAGCAACACAGCTACTTTGTTCGTTAGTTACCTTATAAGCTTTGTCTGTTTGTGAGTCTTGTTTATGATATTTTATTTGTGTCCTTGCAGCTTTGTTTACTGAAACATATTTCTTGTGATCCGTATTAAATTGTGCATCTCTCAGTTTCTCAAAACATCGAAAATAACTACCCACTCATTGAGCAGTTAATCTCCACGTTCTCATTCTGTTTCATTAGCACAGACAGTGCGGAGCCATTTATTACTTTTGAACAATTCTTTCTACCGACTGATCAGCCAGGCTTTGTGGAGTTTCTTCTAATTAGTTTGAACTGCTGGTCGTAAGTGTGAAACAGAAGCCATTTAATTTACTTTGTAAATGTAAGAGAACTTGATTGAAGAAGGATTTTCAACATGCCCGAATCATCTCCACAATGGAGTTTAGTTTCGTTTGTCTTTCAACAGTACTTTGTTACAAAGACAACATAAGTGTTATACATTTGGCTATTCATTTATTTTACTTAGGTATATTGTTAATAATTTACATAGTTAATATTGTTCTTTGGTCAGTTTATGCAGGTATTTTAAATGTTATTTACTAAAAAATATCATTTTTTTCTCTCACCCCCCCAAAAAATGGATTGACGTTTGTATCGAATCAATTTTTGTGTATCGTTACAGCCCTACCCTACATCCTGAATATTCAGTCATAATACTATTGTTTACATAATGCACATATACTTATAGTCACCCTGTGTTTCTACCCATCATCATCTTCCAGATGGTCATTCACTTTATATTACTTGAACTGTTATTGTACATATTAGGTTCTCATTAAGCCCAAACTTACATGAAATACGTTCTGATGGAACTATTTTGTAAAACTGAAATATGTGAAATATGAATGTAAGAGAGGAATAATTATGTTTGTAGAGAACTAAATTTTACACTTGAATAATATTAAATATCTACATATGAAGATCATGACGTGGCATGTAAATAGCGTAGATTTGGCTAGGGTGGAGGCCAGGGATGGTAGACGGGCATATAAATCCACAAATTTCATGCCAGTGTTTGCAAATTCAAATCCAGACGGACACTGTGGGATGTTAACCCTAACCTTAATCCTAACCTTAACCGTTAGTAACGTCATGCCTAACCTTAACCGTGAGTATTCTAATGCTAAAGGTGAATGTTGCAATATGATGTTGAACGCTATTGAATGTATGAAATGTGTGGAATGTTCTCGCATTAATCAGCTGAATGAAATGTGCAGGGGCAACGTAATAGAAGTATGAATATAGCCTAATAGCAAAATGTGCAGCTGAAATGTAAAAACACCCTAAATGTGTTGACATATAACATGATTCATGTTTCCTGAGAACGTAATTTGGGAGAAATTCTGAGATGTATGGTTATTCATATTCTCTAGATACTGTACTAGATACTGTTCTCTAGTCATAATATTACTTTTTACATACTGCATATATACGGTGGGGAGAACAAGTATTTGATACACTGCCGATTTTGCAGATTTTCCTACTTACAAAGCATGTATAGGTCTGTAATTTTGAGCATAACTCAATATTTGGTACAGAAACCTTTGTTTGCAATTATAGAGATCATACATTTCCTGTAGTTCTTGACATGGTTTGCTCACACTGCAGCAGGGATTTTGGCCCACTCCTTCATACAGACCTCCAGAGCCTTCAGGTTTTGGGGTTGTGGCTTGGCACTACAGACTTTTAGCTCCCTCCAAAGATTTTCTATTGGGTTCAGGTCTGGAGACTGGCTAGGCCACTCCAGGACCTGTAGATGCTTCTTACTCCTTAGTTAGCTTGGCTGTGTGATTCGGGTCATTGTCATGCTGGAAGACCCAGCCATGACCAATCTGCAATTCTCTTACTGAGGGAAGGAGGTTGTTGGCCAAGATCTTGCAATACATGGCCCCATCCATCCTCCCCTCAATACGATGCAGTCATCCTGTCCCCTTTGCAGAAAAGCATCCCCAAAGAATGATGTTTCCACCTCCATGCTTCACGGTTGGGATGGTGTTCTTGGGGTTGTACTCATCCTTCTTCTTCCTCCAAACACAGCGAGTGGAGTATAGACCATAAAGCTCTACTTTTGTCTCATCAGACCACATGAACTTCTCCCATTCCTCCTCTGGATCATCCAGATGGTCATTGGCAAACTTCAGACGGGCCTGGACATGCGCTGGCTTGAGTGCCGTGTAGTTCTGGGCTGATCCCTCACCTTCCTCATGATCATTGATGCCCCATGAGGTGAGATCTTGCATGGAGCCCCAGATCAAGGGAGATTGACTGTGATCTTGATTTTCTTCCATTTTCTAATAATTGTGCCAGCAGTTGTTGCCTTCTCACCAAGCTGCTTGCCTATTGTCCTGTAGCTCATCCCAGCCTTGTGCAATTTTATCCCTGATGTCCTTACAAAGCTCTCTGATCTTGGCCATTGTGAAGAGGTTGGAGTCTGTTTGATTGAGTGTGTGGACTGGTGTCTTTTATACAGGTAACAAGTTCAAAACAGGTGCAGTACATACATGTAATGAGTGGAGTACAGTAGGGCTTCTTAAAGAAAAACTAACAAGTCTGTGAGAGCTAAAATTCTTACTGGTTGGTAGGTGATCAAATACTTATGTCATGCAATAAAATGCAAATTAATTATTTAAAAATCATAATGTGATATTCTGGATTTTTGTTTTAGATTCTGTCTCTCACAGTTTAAGTGTACCTATGATGAAATCATTTCCCTCTTCTCGGTTGTGGCCTGTCTCTCCCACTTGGTATTAAAAGCTAATTTGCTATTTCAAGGGCATGGGTGCTGTATGGGAAATTGACAACTGCGTCAGTCTTAAACTAGAAAAAACACTTGTGTTGGGCTATGCGCTGTGCTGGGTACAAGATAGGGCCCATTGTGTCAAACATCATGTTCCCAATATAGCAATTTGGTACAGTAAACACAGCAAAAACTACAGTCATTATAGAAGAGATACAGGCACTATTTCTAAAGGAAAGGGAAAGGAAACATGTGATGATGTTTTAAGAAGTCTATAAGCCTGGGCCTACCTTATTTGAAGAGAAGCTCACATCAATCTCCTTTGTGGGACACAAACAGGTTAATCACTATGTCATTGAAGTCCGGTGATCTTTGAATGAAGTCCCACTCAATAGACATAATAGCCAGTGGGTTCAGCCTATCCTGCCCCTAGTACATGTTAACTTTACCCAACGTTGATAGTGTTAAGCTATTTCCATTGTGACTTGTGCTGCATTATTGTTTGGGATAAATGTTAAAAAAGTCACCTAACATCAATGGATAAGACAAGTGCATGAAAACAAATTATTATTATACATATATAATTATTCCACCAAATATTGATTTCTGAACTCTTTCAAAGCTACCACAATTAGTATTGTGTTGCTTTAAATGAATATTAACTTATTTTCTTTGCATTATTCAAGGGCTGACAACACTGCATCTTTTTGTTATTTTGACCAGTTGAAATTTTTGGCAAATAAAGGCTCTGAACGGGAATATTTTTATTTAGAATTGGAGAGAAAGGTTGTCAGTAGTTCATGGGATTATACCAAAATATTCATATTACCCAAAAACGTATCAATAGTTATACAAGATAAACTTTTTTTGCACTGGCCTCGATAATGTTGAGATTATCACTCTGTGGATGTGCCTAACCCTACATTCACACGAGCGACAAAAGACAAGCGACACCACTCACTTGGTGGGCGTTTCTGTATTGATACTAGCATGACGTTGCCTAGTATCTGCGAGAGGTCTTATAAGTTACTTCAGAGATATTGTCAAGTCAAAAAAACAATATATTTTTATTTAAAAGTATGTATTTCTCAATAGAAGTAACAAAATATATGAGATAAAATGCCAAATATATCATATATATACAGTAATACAATTTCTATGACTTGAGCAACCAACATATACGCCACGGTGCCTTCACTCCAATTGGCTGTCGCTTTTTTGCTTAGCTCAGCATTTGCATAAAATAGACTTCTATAGACAAGAGCTGCTCGCGAGCTGGGAAACGGCCACTTGCGTTAAAAATGAATGGTAGCTTGTCGCTTTGTCGCTGACTTTTGTCGCTCGTGTGACTGTAGGGGAATACTTTTTTTGTACTGTACTTTGGAAATGGCCTTATCCTTTGTGGAATGGCATCTTATATTTGTGACAACCTGTGATAATTAAATTGAGCCTTGGTCTTTATCCAAGAATGCACTTGTGATCCCATTTTGTAACACATTTAGCAAATACATATTTTGAACATAACAAGAAATGAAGCCTAGGATTGCCTGTGAATTAAAAAAAAATGCATTTACAATGATGAAGGCATGTTACTGAATAGTTTATGCCTTTAAAACTTTGCTGAAGTGTAGGAGAATGTCGAAAACAAATCATCCTATTGTGTTCCGTATTTCTTGCCAGTCAGATTTCTTATGAAATCTTTTTTATTAATTATTTAGTGTACAAAATGCTCTTATGGAGGCATATGAGACCAGTTGTGATCTGTTATAAGTAAATAAATATTACCAACAAGACTGCAAATTAAGTTAGGAACTCATCTAAGCAATGGATAAAGTGGGATTAAAGTGGGAGAAATCCTATGTCAGTGCAAAATTTGGTTATTTATAGGCTTTTGAGTTTTGATTTTTAAATTGTATTAATGTATGTAATCTTAATGTAGTGTAAGTTTGAGGTCTTCAAGCACAAATAATAAAATCAAATGTTAATGTTAAAAGGGTAAATACAAATGCTAGATACACAGAAAGCCTTTATTCAACACTTGTTCAGTCATGCATACACTTGATTTGAGTCAGAATACTTCTAGTTGCTAAAAACAAAGGCAACATTAAAAACTCCACCAGTTAACCTTAGGTGAACTGAGGTAGATTAGGTAGATAAAGACTAGAGACTTATTCTTCTGAGAATAAATATTTTGAGACTTCTCCCTCTTTGTTGACCGTGTCTTTTACTCATCTAGGCTGAGTGTCCTAAGGCTCCCAGGGCTCTGACAGAGAGAATCTGTCTGTGATGTCTACAATAATTAGTGCTGACTCTTGCAGACTGGACCCTGGGTCTCTTGAGTATCCATACAGCCATAGACTGTGTGGTACGACCTTGCGTCTAAAACTGGACACCATTATCACAACTGATTTGTCACCAGTGCACAACTCATCAGCTCTAGACATCTTAGAGGCCCCGGAGACATCAAAGTTCATATTCGAAGAAACTTTTTTTATTCTCTTGCGGTCTTTCAGATTTTTCCATGTCACATTGCATAACACATAAGTTAATTATAAATGTCAGAAATGTTTGGCATTTTGCTGTTTATACCACTGGGACAAGGTTACATTATCTGAACAATTCTAAGGGGGATAATGAGTGTATGACACAAGAAGGCAACACACAAGATGGTCCCTCACGAAAGATGCACCACCCCCCTGGGCCAATCAATGTAATTTTGTAAATGATGGATCTTTATGACAAGACATATCATTCATCCAAGTTTGCTCCATAGCTAGTGGTGTCCATTGAGATAATGGGTTAGTTGGCAAGAATGTACTGTAAGTAGTAATGTTTGTCACTCATGTGATCAAGACTACACTTAGTGAAATGTGCAGTTTGCATTTAAAAAAACAACTTTTGAACATGATAGCTTGCTGAATTTCCAGTTACCATACATCCCTGCCTGAGACAAGTTCTCACAGCTAGTACAGTTGTCAAATGAGTATGCATTCATTTTATTCATACTGTCAAATAAGAAATGCAATATTAGCCCTGTCAATAGTTTGAATGGGTTGATTGCTGACCATTCCGCTTCATTAGACTGTCAGGATGTTAATTTCCCTGCTCTCAAACTGTTCCTTTGCTGTGATAATTTATTTTATTCATTCTTGTCCCTCGCTATTGTCTCCCAGGATCTATTGAGCTATTCTGTGTCTTCTTTCCAGAGGTCAACCAAATGCTATTCACTAAGCATGAGCTGATACAGTCATGCGAGGAGAACAGAGCAGCTTGATTACTATATATAGTAAACACCCCCAGCATGCGGCGGGTAAGGGCTATGTGAGCGGAGCAGAGGAGGAGTTGATGTTGTGGGAGGAAGAGGAGGTGGACAAGGATTTGTACTTCGGGGACATAGAGGAGGACTGGGACTTAACTAGCTCACTGGTCCAGGGTGTGAGCCCGCTTACTAGGGGCCCCCGTCTGGGTGTTAGAACCCCTAGCCTTTCACTGAAACCCTGTAGTGCTCAGGCCACCTCCATTACCCCACAGCCTACCTCCATTAGTTCCCGGGCTAGCTCTCACAGTCCCCAGGTTAGCTCTCAGGTTCAGGGTAGTGGTCCGTCACCCAGGGCCCCCCGTCTGAGGGCTAGCCCCGTTAGCTCTCCTATTGTTAGCTCTCCTGTGGTTAGCTCTTCTATTGTTAGCTCTCCTGTTGTTAGCACTCCTGTTGTTGGCTCTCATGTTGTTCGCTCTCCTGTTGTTAGCTCACAGGCTACCCCAGCTAGCTCACAGGCTGCCCCAGCTAGCTCACAGGTTACCCCAGCTAGCTCACAGGCTACCCCAGCTAGCACACAGGCTACCCCAGCTAGCACCCAGGCTACCCCAGCTAGCACCCAGGCTACCCCAGCTAGCACACAGGCTAACCCAGCTAGCTCAAAGACTAGCTCACCAAGGTCACAGGCTAGCTACATTAGCTCCCCTCAGGGTCAGGTTCAGGGTAGGAGTTCCCTAATTAGGACCCCCCGTCTGACTATCCGCCCCGATAGCACCGCTAGTTCCTCCAGAACCCCTAGCAGCTATCAGGCTAACACCCCCCTTTCTAGTTCTCAGGCTAGTGTTCTCTTCAGCTTCCAGGCTGGTAGTTCCCCTAGCATTCAGGTTACTGCCCCAGTTGCCCCAGTTGCTGCCCCAGTTGCTGCCCCAGTTATTGCCCTAGGCCCTGCTAGCTCTCAGGCTAATGCCCCCAGGGCCTTCCTCCCCAAGATGGCCGACCTCCCAGGATGTGGGAGCGAGGAGGAGGAGGAGATGCCACCCCTCATAAGAGGTTCCCCACTCTGGATGGCCAACTTCCACGAGATGGCTGACACTCTTGCCATGAAACTTTTCGGGGGGGGCTGTGTGGGGTGGCGACAGGACTCTGCCCCCCTCTTTTGCAGTCCTGTCCAGGAGGAGGCCCTGGAGGACCGGCTCACGTTCTCCTTCCACAAAATGAACCGCCTTCACATATGAGGGACCCGAGACCGCAAGGAGAAGGCTGTGTTCTTCCCTCACCGAACACCACGGGAGGAGCGCAGCAATGCTCAGAGGCTCCACAAGAGGAGCAGTGGAGGAGCGACTGCCGGGGTCTCCCTAGAGATTTTCTTGGGGGGGGGCTATTGCGCTGGTTGCTCTAGTGACCCAGCCAGGACTGGTGTTCCATCCCCTGCTGACAGGTGGTACAGCAGGGAGCCCTGGCTGGGTTCATCACAAACACAGCTAGAGGACGAGCTGTTTTCTGGGCAGCTACCCCCTCCCACCGGAATGGCTTGTGGGCTTGCTGCCAGCGCCTCCACCGGAGTTCGAGGACTTGATGGACCCTCCTCCGGATTGGTTGGAGGAGACGCTCCTACCCCCTTCGGGATGGCTGGGCGAGATGGTCCGACACCTGATG
>JACXGM010017875.1:6419-19539 GCA_016801145.1 Umbra pygmaea | reverse complement strand
CCTCACCTCTCCTCCTCCTCTCCTCTCCCCCTCCCCTCCCCTCTCCTCCTCTCCTCTTCTCCTCCTCCCCTCTTTTCCTCTACATTCCATGCAGTGTTGGAGACAGATCAGAGCAGCTAAAGCATCCAGGGTCAGCCTAGAAACAAACAGAGCATATGGTGGTCCATGACCCTCTCTCTTCAGTCATCAGGGGCACCCCAGCATGTGAGAAAAGCCTCCCCTTCTTTTTGCCCTCAACCCCACCCTCTCTGGATCATTGAAGTCTGAATAGGACCACCACATGCTAGCGCGCTGGAGGTGCGAAGGTCTGTTAGCAGATGGTGAGATCATTGGGAGCAATTAATTGTTAGAGAACATCGACTGGAGCATGTTTGTGGTGGCATACGTGACCGCGTGGTACAGACCAGTGACATTCTGTGGCAGTACACTGGCTCATACCACCACTGGTTTCAATGGAGGAATGGGCTGAAAGAGACACCTTTTCTGTGAGAAACATTGGTGTAAATATTATGACAACGCTTACATGTGAAATGCTAAGCATTTTCAATTAAACTTTTTACATTCCAGAATATACACTCTGAGCCTCAAGGAACTCTGGGGATACTCAATGAACCTTGCTCTCTTGGGGGTTCCTGGAGGAACCTTTAATACCTTGTTTCGACCAAAGCTGGCTCTGGTTCTGAACTGGTGCTGGTTCACAGTTGCAGACGTCTCAAGCATTTTAAGATGCCCACATATGATATACAATATCTCGTACATCATTTTTTTGTTTGAGCAAGAAAATCAATGTCTGGGATATTGCATATAATTTGTGGGCGTCATGAAGCCGCGATTACAATGTGGGAGTCTCAGGACATCCGGGAGACTTGGGATGTCTGCAGTTGGTTCAACTCACGAACCTTCTCAGGACCTGTTTGTTTTTCCACAGAGAACCCAGAGAACAATGTTGTTACGTCACTGTGTACGTTGCCATACATCTTAGCTTTCCTAGATATGCTAGCGCCAACCTCAAGCATAGCAACTACAATGGCGGACTACATCGTCTTTCTGCTAATGTTTCTTCCGGATTTGCGATCCTATATTGGGATCAGAAGAATCTTTCTTCAATCTTTGTACTATCATTCTAGTTTATAACAATGGTGGTCACAAACTTTCCAGCGTGTTTTTGGTCACAATAACTCCATCCCCAGCCCCTGACTTAACCAATACTTGGTAAAAGAACGGTTCTAGACCAGCAAAGAGTTGAAAACCGCTCTGGAACCAGTTTTCCTGACCGAGTGCCGGTTCTTTAGCTGTCGAAACCACAGGGTGAGCATCCGGTTTGGCAAATTGACAAAAATGAGGAAGTGCCTTAAATGTGCATTCTATCTGAATTCCAGCTAGAGGCGATACGCCTGGTTGCAAAAGAGCTTGGTTTCTGTAATAGTCTATGAGAATGAGAGACATAATATACTTGATTTACTGAGGTAATAATAATTTTCATAATGAGTATATGGTCTCAATTGCTAGATTTAAGCCTTCTGCAATTTATCATGATGTTCATTTTTTTTATTGGAGGATGCGTTGTATGGTCGACAGGCTTACAGCACTGATGGTGTTAAATTTGGTGTCATTATTCAAGATATGCGCTCATATCTCTCGAATCCTAATTGCATTGTTGGCCAAAACCATATTTATAATTGCAGTCTCTTGTACATCTGTAAACAAGCATCCTCGTCCTCCATGATGTATTTGCCTTTCCACTCTGTACAGAATTCAAACACAGTGTGTGTTCAGCATAGGAACTGTAAACAATTTACAAAAAATGTACTACAGCATGATAACCAACCATTGATTCAATGCATTGCAGGAAATGCATGGCTTAGAGTTACAACTGTTTATGCAACACCATCATAGATTGTATATTACTGGATGGAGCTTCAGTATTAATTGTCTGTGAATTGATTTATGTTGCTGTATTGACTGCATAGATTGTATAATTACTGGATATAACCATGTGTGATGTCACCCATTGGTTTGTTAATATCTGATTTTGGTAATCAAATTGGCCTTTACGGGCGCAGACATCTTGTTTATGGATGTGACGATTTTAGAGGAGCTAGCCAACTGATATTAATTGGGATGCTAACAAAAAACAGTATTAAAACATAATATAATATAAAACAAAATGTAACATTACTTACCGGTAAAAAGTGGAATGCCAACTCATTTGAGTGTCTTGTCGTAGAACAGAACGCCGTAACCACGCCCTAAATGTCCCTTTGCTTTATCGCCAGGTTTAAAACAAACAAGACCATAATTTAAAAAAATTAACATCATGATAAATTGCAGAAGGCTTAAATCTAGCGATTGAGACCATATACTCATCATAAAAATGTTTACTAAGGTAATAGATCAAGTATATTATGTCTCTCATTCTCATAGACTATTACAGAAACCAAGCTCTTTTGCAACCAGCTGGAATTCAGAATGAATGCAGGCTTAAGGCACTTGCTCACCCTGTGAAGACTATGCAGTCATATATATTTTACAGTACATTACTGTAATGCTAAAATAGTCATTAGATAGTTGCATACCTGTTCTCATTTCTGTAGGTTTGAATTTTGGATGCCATTATAAATCGACTCTCAGTCCAGCCTCTCTCATGGTGAAACCATGGTTTATCAACAAGTGTTCCTCTAATCTCATCAGAGATATCTCTCCTTCCTTCTCTTCTTTGCCCTCAAAGGACCAAATTCATCGAATGAAAAATCGCACAACACTAGTGGACCATGTCTTGAACCACATATTAACGTGGAGGGGAGAAGGCGTATGACTGGGTACCCTGGGAGATAATGTGGGAGGTGGTGCGGTAGTATGGGGTGAGGTGGTCCCTTCTCAGGGCCATCCAGTCTCTGTACGCTCAAAGCGAAACCTATGTCCGGGTTCTCAGCAGTAAATCGGATTTGTTCCCGGTGGGGGTGGGCCTCCGCCAGGGCTGCACTTTGTCACCAATCCTGTTTGTGAAATTCATGGGGAGGATATCGAGGCATAGTCATGGTGGGCTGAGGATCTCATCACTGCTTTTTGCAGATGATCTGGCCCTGATGGCATAATCGGTCAGTGACCTTCAGCACTCACTGGATCGGTTCGCAGCCGAGTGTGATGACCTCTAAATCTGAGGCCATGACTCTTACCCTACAGTCACACGAGCGACAAAAGACAAGTGACACCACTCACTTGGTGGGCGTTTCTGTATTGATACTAGCATGACGTTGCCTAGTATCTGCGAGAGGTCTTAAAAGTTACTTTAGAGATATTGTCAAGTCACAAAAACGATATACGAAAAAACGATATACGAAATACGATGTCCCGAAGCGTTTCCGCTATCTTGAATTGTTTTCTTCGACTCGAGCAACCAACGTATACGTCACGCTACCTTCACTCCAATTGGCAGTCGCTTTGTCGCTTCGCTCAGCATTTGCATAAAATAGACTTCTTGTCTATTTTTGCCCCGCCTTGCTCGCGACAGGGACAAGAGCTTCTCGCGAGCTGGGAAACGGCCACTTGCGTTGAAAATGAATGGTAGCTTGTCGCTTTGTCGCTGACTTTTGTCGCTCGTGTGACTGAAGGGTTAGCAGGAAACTGGTGGTGTGCATACTCCAGGTAGGGAATGAATCCCAAGTGAAGGGTTTTAAGTACCTCTGGGTCTTGTTTGCGAGTGAGGGGACAATGGAGAGAGAGATCAGAGCAGTGGGGGGGGTGTTGCATTCGTTTGATCGCACCATTGTGATGAAAAAAAATTGCTGAGCCAGAAGGCAAAGCTCTCGATCTACCGGTCATTCTTCGTTCCTACCCTAATCTATGGTCATGAAACTGGATCATGACCGAAAGAACGAGATTGCGTGTACAAGTGACCAAAATGGGTTTACTCAGGAAGGTGGCTGGTGTCTCCCTTAGGGATAGGGTGAGAAGCTCAGTCATCCGAGAGGAACTCGGAGTCGAGACACTGCTCCTTCAAGTCGAAAGTAGCCAGTTCAGATGGTTCGGGCATCTGGTAAGGATGCCCCCTGGGCGCCTCCCTAGGGAGGTGTTCTAGGGACGTCCAGCTGGGAGGAGGCCTCAGGGAAGACCCAGGACTAGGTGGAGGGATTATATCTCCACACTGGCCTGGGAACACCTCAGGATACCCCAGTCAGAGCTGGTTAATGTGGGAAAGGGAAGTCTGAAGTCCCCTGTTAGAGCTGCTGCCACCACTACTCGACTCCGGGTAATCGGTTGAAGAAGAGATGACAAAATAGGCCCCAAAACAGAGCCTTGATGTACCCCACCGGTTATCATTGCAGTGGAGGAAGAGATATGCCCAATTTTTTAAGAGAATGTCTCAAATAGGACTTAGGTAACTTAAGGGCACTGAATGCCACCTTCTAATGCAGGGCTAAGATCAAGCAAAATTAAAGAGGACAAACAAGTACTAAAACAACAGTAAAGCAATTTAGGACCTTAAGAAGGGCTGACTCAGTGATATGATATTTTCTAAAACCAGACTGAAAATTATCCAAAGCATTGGTTTCATCTAGAAAGCTATGAGATAATTATATTCTCCAGAATTTTTTTTGGAGATAGGGGAACCCGACACCCCCCAGTGCCTTGCTGTTCACCTTCACACCCTTGGGCCACAAGATATTTAATCATAGACTCTAGAGATGAGTCTTCAGTGAAGAACTAAAGGTTGGGACTGTTTCACATAAAAGTCACACAGAAAGATCCTCATCATTTTTGTATAGAATGTTACATTGAAATAATTCGTTTTAAGTTGATTGATTGTAATTGTGTAACCTGTATTGACAGTGTTTCTTACATCTTTGATTAAACTGATCATGTTGATTGCTAATGATTGTTCTCTGGGAATATTTGTTAGATGGGGTGGGCCCGTGGCTGTGGGACTGGCTGTCATGTGAATCTGTGGGAGAACTTCTGTTTGAATGCAGCAATTTCATTGGTTACATCATGTAATGAAATGTGTTTTGTACTAAGATACTATTGATGGGACTTTCTGTTTAACAGCTGATAAGATCTGGGTCTTATCTGTCCTTTTGAGTGAGTTTTATCCTTTTGTTAATGGGTGACTGTACTCTCTAAAGGGGGGCCAACTTCTGTCTTCTCAGGGGTCTCCAGGAATCTATGTGTTAACTCAGGCTGACTGGGTGGGCCCCACAGGTATATTAATGTTCCTGTCACAGAATGCTTCAGAGGTCTGGTCTCCTTTGTCTCTGGAGTATGATAAGCATGATAATAAACTCAGCTATGAGATTTGATTAACCTGTCAGTATCGATACTTCCTCATGACCTCTTGACCTGGTCATTGTAGCGTTGCGGTGTCCCATGACTTGGGGAAAGTCCCTGCTTCACAGTGCCAGTTTTACCCTGTCATATTTCACAACAGATGTTGAGCTCTGTGCCAGAGAGAAAGTTCATTTTTTCCAGTCATACCAAAAATCTTCAGAAAGTAAACACCTCCCTCTGATTCAGTACAACAATAGTTTGTAAAGACTGTCTCCATCCTAAGTGACAGGCAACCTATTCCCTATATAGTGCACTACTTCATCCAGAGCTCAATAGAGAGATGACACCCTATTCCCTATATAGTGCACTACATTTTTTGATTAGCTTAGCATGAAACAAGCTTTTCCTGAAGCATTTCCGTCCTTGGTAGTGCAACTGAAGACAACAATCAACGCGGCAAGGCATTGTCAAAAGATCTATGGGATAAAGTTACGGACAGACATAAGTCAGGAGACAGGAGATGGATACAAAAAATGTCAAAGGCTTTATCAGTGCCTAGAAGCACAGTAAAGTATATTATTAAGAAGTGGAAGGTATTTGGTACAACACAGACCCTCCCTGGGTCAGGACATCGCTCCAAACTGGAAGAAAGAGCCAGGAGGAAACTGGTCAGAGAGGCTACCAAGAGTCCTACAGCAACTCTGAAGTAGTTGCAGGAATCCATGACAAAGAGTGGTCATTGTGTGCATGTGACAGCAATATCACAAATTTTCCACAAATGTAGTTTGTAAGTGAGGGTTGCAAGAAAAAAGCCACTCCTCAAGAAAGGTCACATGCAGTCACAACTGAGCTTTGCCAAAACACACCTTGAAGATTCTAAGGCCACGTGGAAAAAGATGTTATGGAGACTAAAATGAAATTGTATGGCCTCAACGCCAAGCATAATGTCTGGCGAAAATCCAATACAGCTCACCATCTAAATATCACCATTCCTACAGTAAAGCATGGAGGTGGTAATATCATGTTATGGAATCTTCACAAGACCACCGAACTGTATTGATGCTACATAAAGACTATGGTCACAGTCCACCCATCATATCTTCATTGCTGGACAATAATTGAACGCTGATTGACCATATTACAATGGGCTGTGTACCTTCAGATCCCCCACCCGGTACAGCCAGAAGAGGACTGGCCACCCCCTTGAGTCTGGCCTCTCTCTAGGTTTCTTCCCAGGTCCCTCCTACTAGGGAGTTTTTCCTAGCCACTGTGCATCACTTGTGTTGCTTGCTTTTGGGGGTCTCAGGCCGGGTGTCTGTCAAAGCACTTTGTGACAACTGCTGTTGTAAAAAGGGCTTTATAAATAAATTTGATTGATTGATTGATTCTCTGCAGCAGGGACTGTAGAACTTGTCAGGATAGAAGGAAAAATGGATGGAGCAAAATACTGTCAAATTCTTGAGGAAAACCTGCTGCTCTCTGCTAGAAAGTTGTCAATGAAAGAAGATTTACCTTCCAACATGACAATGACCCAAAGCACACAGCAAAACTGACCACACAGTGGTTGAAGGAGAAAAAGGTGAATGTCCTTGCATGGCCTAGTCAGAGCCCAGACTTAAACCCCATTTAAAACATCTTTGGAATGACTTGAAGACAGTAGTCCACAAACGGTCACCATCAAATTTAACTGAACTTGAGCAGTCCTTCAAAGAAGAGTGGTCAAATAGTGCAACGTCTAGATGTGCAACGTTAGTAGAGACATTTCCCAACAGACTAAAGACTGTAATTAAAGCAAAAGGTGGTTCAACAAAATACTGAAACAAGGGGGTGATCCTTTTTCCAACTCAGTGATTGTTATTTTTATTTTATTTTTTTCTGACATGTTGGTGTTATATCTTTCACTTGGATGTTATAAGTTGCACTGAGTAAATACAGCTGAATGAAACAAAAACTGTGTCTGTCTTCATTTCAGGCTGCAAAGCAACAAAATGTGATTATTTTACAGGGGGGTGATACTTTTCTGTACCTACTGTACAGTATATGCTCCATTTGTAATAAAGATGCCTGATGGAGCAAAGTGATATTCCTTAACCTGCACCCAAATGAGGATGTGAGTTTGATCTCACTTGATGACTGTCTACGTATAACTAAAACATGATTTTAGTTGCAAACTTTTTGCTGCAAACATCAAGCCTAAAATGTGTTGGTGTGCCTCTGCGTCCAAGTGTGCTCTGTTATTGAAAAGTTTGTGAACTACTTCTGTACAATACTACACTCTAGGATTGTTAGCAGGGCTGTATCTGTGATTGCTGACACTCAGACTACCTATCTCTCTTCCCGTCTGTGTTGGCGACGCGTTTCCTCAGACTACCTGTCTCTCTTCTCCTCTGTGTTGGGGACGCGTTTCCTCAGACTACCTGTCTCTCTTCTCCTCTGTGTTGGGGACGCGTTTCCTCAGACTACCTGTCTCTCTTCTCCTCTGTGTTGGGGACGCGTTTCCTCAGACTACCTGTCTCTCTTCTCCTCTGTGTTGGGGACGCGTTTCCTCAGTTTTGAATACAAACATGGCGTGTCATGCAGCACAAAGAGGTCAGCAGTCTGTTGGAGGCTGCAGAACATCACACTCCAGAAACATAAATAACAGCTGGGGAAACTCCACATTCAGCAAATAGAAATTACAGTAATGCTACCTAATAATGTTGTTTCACATTCCATTAGAACTATCACAAAAAAATCAACACAATGCCTGATTATCTATCCAAACAATGTTGATAACCTAACTAAATTTTGGACACTGTTAGTATTTCAATTGGTGGTGACACTCTCTGAGATTCTGACGTAGGGATTTCCTTGTTGCCGGGGCTTGTGTTGTGACGGTAACTATACATTTTTTGAGACAGTCTTCATTGCGTACAGAGGATTGCAGGTTGAAGCAAAGCTGTTACACACATTACCAGTGATAAGGTATTCTAAACAAGATGTAGTGTTAGATGTCACTAAAAGATGCATAAGTGCAAACACATTGTTCTTCATATCGAGTTATTCACAAAAAAAGTCATTGTTAATCTAGTTATTCATTAAAGGGTGTTGACCATTAAAACTAATCACTAAAAGACTGTTATTTATATCCAGATAGTCATTGAAAAATAGACTGTTATTTATAATGAGTTATTTGTTAAAAGACAGTATTATTTATATTGAGTTATTCACTTAAAGACACTGTTATTTATATCAAGCTGTTCACTAAAAAACACTGTAATTTATATCAAGTTATTCATTTTAATTCACTGTTATATAGAGTTATTCACTTAGAGACACTGTTATTTATATCGAGTTATTTACTATAAGATAATGTTATTTAAATCTAGTTATTCACAAAAATACACTGTTATTTATATTGACTTACTCACTAAAAGACTCTGTTATTTAAATATAGTTATTCACTAAAACAGTTATTTATATTGACTTATTCACTAAAAGACGCTGTTATTTATATTGAGTTATTCACTAAAACACACTGATAGTTATATTTAGTTATTCCCTAAAATACATTGTTATTTATTTCAAGTTTATTCACTAAAAGACACTGTCATTCATATTGAGTTATTCACAAAAACACACTGATATTCATGTTGAGTTATTCACTAAAAGACACTGTTATTTATATTTGTAACATCCAACCCAGTGGGGGCTGGTGTAGACATAAACTGAGATACGTACTCATTAATTATATTTTTTATCTATCAATTATTATTTGTATATCATTTCTATTGTGCCAATACTTTGCATTGTAGTTTTGTTTTCTGTTTCTCATGTAATGTCACTTTGAGGAATGTGACACCTCTCTCTAGTTTGGCTATTGCTAGGATAGGGTTTAGGTTAGGTTAGGCTGGTATCTTGTAGCTCTGATGAGTACTGATTATGTTCAGCCGTGTACTATTATTCTGTTAATATATGGTGGTTGTTGTGCACTCGCTTCAACTGTTTGCTTGCCACTGCAATATATGGATGTTTCCCGGATTGTCTATTAAAAACAAGCAAGAACCATCTATTTCCTGCTTTGGTCTCTCTCCTTCATATTCTCTCTACACCCCACCGTGACAATATTGAGTTTTTCAATAAAATACATAATTATTTATGTTATTCACTAAAAGACACAGTTAATTAGATCTAGTTACTCAAAAAAAGACATAAGTGTCGGCTGCTCCGCCCCATCACTGGTGCCTGCATCTCCTCCTCCTTTACCGGTGCATGCAGCTCCGCCTTCACTACCGGTGCCTGCAACTCCTCCTACTTTATCGGTGCATGCAGCTCCGCCTTCACTACCGATGCCTGCAGCTCCTCCTCCTTTATCGGTGCATGCAGCTCTGCCTTCACTACCGGTGCCTGCAGCTCCTCCTCCTTTATCAGTGCATGCAGCTCCGCCTTCACTACCGGTGCCTGCAGGTCCTCCTCTTTTACCGGTGCATGCAGCTACAGCCTTCACTACCGGTGCCTGCAGGTCCTCCTCTTTTACCGGTGCATGCAGCTACACCTTCAGTACCGGTGACTGCTGGTCCTCCTCTTTTACCGGTGCATGCAGCCCCACCTTCAGTACCGGTGCCTGCAGTTCTGCCTCCGCTTTCAGTGCCTGCAGCTCCAACTCCACTACCAGTGTCTGCAGCTCCACACCCTGCTAGTGTGCCAGCTGCCTTAACCCCGGTGTTGGTGCCCACTGCCGCCTGCCCTGAATCGGTACTGGATACTCCACCCATTTTCCTTGTACCGGTGGTGCCTCCCTGGTTGCCTGTTCCCCCTGCCCCCACTCTCTGTGGGTTCCTGGTCGCTTCGGGAGCCGCTCCTTGGGGGGGTACTGTCACGGCTGATATCATGGTAGTTAGCACCCTCTTGGGCCTAGATGTTCTTTGTACTGTTTAACTGGACAATTAGCTTGTTTCCTAATTATCCATTCACAGTGTTTGATTGTCTAATTAGTGTCTATACCTGTTACTCCTTAACCAATCATATCTGTAAATACACCCCTGTCTTTGTTCAGTCAGTTGTCAGTCTTTGTTTATCTGTTTTGTGTTCGAGTGGATACTCTGTGAGATACTGAAGTTCAATTTATTTCTGGTCGACTGCTTGAAGACTTACATATACAAACGTACAAAATCAGCCGGGGATCAAATAATTTCTTCTCTCACTCTATGAAATGATAATTCCAGGCAGTTGCCTGTAGATTAACTACCAGAAGGGAATGTTCTTCTGCTACATGTTCCCTGTTATACTAATGGTTCCTGGATGTAATGCTAAATTAGCTATTTGAGGTAGTAACTTTGGTTTCTAGTATTTTATACAGAGTTGTATTACGCTTTAGATGAGCGCCGTTCTGCACACCTTTGATTTTGTTAATCAGGTTTTTTTCCTAGTTATTGTTTGCACATCTATCCTTCATAAATTAAATATCACATTTGCTTCCTGCCTTACTCCGCATTATACTCTTTTAGAGCCTCTATGTTTGGAGTCGTTAAGAGCCCAATGTTCTTAGTCTTTTAGAAACTCCATGGTCAGAGATGTTAAGAGCCCAATGTTTTTACAGTGCCTTGCGAAAGTATTCGGCCCTCATGAACTTTTCGACCTTTTGCCACATTTCAGGCTTCAAACATAGAGATATGAAACTGTAATTTTTTGTGAAGAATCAACAAGAATCGCAAAGTGGGACACAATCATGAAGTGGAACAAAATTTATTGGATATTTCAAACTTTTTTAACAAATAAAAAACTAAAAAATTGTGCGTGCAAAGAAAAGATAATACTTTGTAGCGCCACCTTTCGCTGCGATTACAGCTGTAAGTCACTTGGGGTATGTCTCTATCAGTTTTGCACCTCGAGAGACTGAAATTTTTGCCCATTCCTCCTTGCAAAACAGCTTGAGCTCAGTGTGGTTGGATGGAGAGCGTTTGTGAACAGCAGTTTTCAGTTCTTTCCACAGATTCTCGATTGGATTCAGGTCTGGACTTTGACTTGGCCATTCTAACACCTGGGTATGTTTATTTGTGAACCATTCCATTGTAGATTTTGCTTTATTTTTTGGATCATTGTCTTGTTGGAAGACAAATCTTCGTCCCAGTCTCAGGTCTTTTGCAGACTCCATCAGGTTTTCTTCCAGAATGGTCATGTATTTGGCTCCATCCATCTTCCCATCAATTTTAGCCATCTTCCTTGTCCCTGCTGAAGAGAAGCAGGCCCAAACCATGATGCTGCCACCACCATGTTTGACAGTGGGGATGGGGTGTTCAGGGTGATGAGCTGTGTAGCTTTTATGTCAAACATAACGTTTTGCATTGTTGCCAAAAAGTTTGATTTCGGTTTCATCTGACCAGAGCACCTTCTTCCACATGTTTGGTGTGTCTCCCAGGTGGCTTGTGGCAAACTTTAAACTACACTTTTTATGGATATCTTTCAGAAATGGCTTTCTTCTTGCCACACTTCCATAAAGGCCAGATTTGTGCAGTTTACGACTGATTGTTGTCGTATGGACAGACTCGCCCACCTCAGCTGTAGATCTCTGCAGTTCATCCAGAGTGATCATGGGCCTCTTGGCTGCATCTCTAATCAGTCTTCTCATTGTATGAGCTGAAAGTTTAGAGGGACGGCCGGGTCTTGGTAGATTTGCAGTGGTCTTATACTTCTTCCATTTCAATATTATTGCTTGCACAGTACTCCTTGGGATGTTTAAAGCTTGGGAAATCTATCTGTATCCAAATCCGGCTTTAAACTTCTCCACAACAGTATCTCGGACCTGCCTGGTGTGTTCCTTGTTCTTCATGATGCTCTCTGTGCTTTCAACAGACCTCTGAGACTATCACAGAGCAGGTGCATTAATACGGAGACTTGATTACACAGAGGTGGATTCTATTTATCATCATTAGTCATTAAGGTCAACATTGGATAATTCAGAGATCCTCACTGAACTTATGGAGAGTGTTTGCTGCACTGAAAGTAAAGGGGCTGAATAATTTTGCTCACCCAATTTGTCCGTTTTTTATTTGTTAAAAAAGTTTGAAATATCCAATAAATTTTGTTCCACTTCATGATTGTGTTCCACTTGTTGTTGCTTCTTCACAAAATTACAGTTTTATATCTTTACGTTTGAAGCCTGAAATGTGGCAAAAGGTTGAAATGTTCAAGGGGGCCGAATTCTTTTGCAAGGCACTGTAGTCTTGTACTGGCTCCAAAATTGTTGTCGTCTGACAACTTGTATTGGACACACATCAGTTTCTTTCTGAAATACTTTTTACATTGTCAGAAATGATGTATTTTAACAATGATTGCATGTTGGGTTGCATTGAGTCTCTGGGAACAGAAAGAAGAACCATCTTGAGAGCCGACCAGCTTGGATCCGCTGTTAACAGGGAGTATTAATGAAAGATTTTAAAGTAGAATGGCCTCAGTAAAACACCACAGTTAAGAATGTACAGTAGCCGTATGATGTGTCGAGTTACCACAGCCTTTTCTGTCACTGCAGAAACGGGACAAGAGAAAGAGGTGTGTGTGTGTGGGTGTGTTATTGCGGATAGTTATTCACTCAGGTTGCTGTGTAAACACCAATGCACCTGTGTAAATGACAGCCTGCCTGGTAGTGGTGCTGTGTCTCTGTGTGTTGAGCAGGCGGAGCCTGGCAGCCTGTGTGTGGTGTGTGTGTGTGTGTGTGCAGACACCTACCTAGAGTTTACATTAGCGTTACTTATTTCCATCATTTTACCAGGCAAGGTGACTGAGAACATACTCTCATTTACAGCAACAACCTGAGGAAAGTGTGTGTGTGTGTGTGTGTGTGTGTGTGTGTGTGTGTGTGTGTGTGTGTGTGTGTGTG
>JACXGM010017874.1:0-19440 GCA_016801145.1 Umbra pygmaea | reverse complement strand
AACTGCACATTCAACTGCACTTTTCTATCTTTCTCCCTTACCCGACCCATTGTGTTATTCTTGTGTATTTGTATTCATGTGTAACTCTGTCTGTACTTGCACCTTTGCTTTATCTTGGCCAGGTCGCCGTTTTAAATGAGAATTTGTTCTCAACGAGCCCACCTGGTTAAATAAAGGTTAAATAAATAAATAAAAAAAAGCAGGAAGTAAAAATCACAAAATACATTTTGGCAATGACTTTGGACATCACCCTTGACACAATCCGGTTATATCTGCATGTAAATGTAGCCTAATGAACGAAGGTTTAAATTAATTGACCAAAAAAGCTTAGAGCTAACCAAACAGCCCTGTTAGAATACCCAGTACCTTGTTATCAAAACTAGCAGTGTATTTATTCAGTCTGTTGTACTGCTGCGTTGTCCTTCTGTTCCTCAAGTGCTTTTTAAAGTAAAATCCCATTCATATTAAAGAGACAGTGTACATTTTTCCCAAATATTCATCTGAATTGATAAACTTTTCCTGGAATAAAAAATTCCAGGACACAACAGTTACAAGACATAAACTAGCTGGCCAAACTGTTTAAAAATGCTTTCCTACATTTGAAAATTAATCAAATACGATTACTATTTGTTTTAGAATTTAGATGTTTTTTTACACTGCTGAATGTTATGTCAGACATCTTGTGTGTGTGTGTGTGCGCCGCGTGTGTGGGGGGGTTGGTTATGCCGCCCTTCACTTGGGTTCAGAAACTCAATGTGGCCCTCAAGCTAATATTATTGCCCATCCCTGCCCCCACACCATTACATCAATACCGAAACATCATGAATCCGTGCTTTTATGTTATTTATGCCAAATTCTGACCGTACTATCTGGATGTCGTAGCAGAAATTCAGACTCATCAACCAGGCAACATTTTTCCAATCTTCTATTGTCCAGTTGTGGTGGACCAATGGAGATTGTATCCTCAGTTTCTTGTTCTTAGCTGACTGGAGTAGCAGCTGCTGTGGTCTTCTGCTGCTGTAGAACATCTGCTTCAAGGCTCGATGTGTTGTGCATTCAGAGATGCTCTTCTACAGACCTTGGTTGAAATGAGTGGTTACTTGAGTTACTATCAGCTCGAACCAGTCTGGCATTTCTCCTCTGATCTCTGCTATCAACAAGGCATTTTCACCTAGAGAACTGCTGCTCACTGGATATTTTCTCTTTCAGACCATTCTCTGTAAACCCTGGAGAGGGTTGTGTGGAAAATGTCACTTAAATCACCTTTGTTCCCCATTCTGTAAAGTTCATGCCTTGCATTCTAATCAATCTTGCTTTCATGTTCCTCTAACATTAGGCAGAAATCAATCTCCTTCACTCTCTTTCCTTCTCTCTTTTTCCAGTTGCAGCTGATGGATTCCAAGAGGCAGCTCGAGACCCAAGCTGTCATCCTCCAGAAGACCAGTGATCAGCTGACTGCTGTCCAGCTGGAGGTGACCTCCCTCAGGCTGCAGCAGGTCAGTGGAGATGGTGGCCATGTTTCCTTGAGCTCCCCCTCCACTCCCGTGGGCATCAGAGGTAAGAGTTATAACATGGAATATTCTGGAAGAATACAAAGTATATTTCTGCAGTGTATATATAGAGCATTATAAATGTCACATGTATAAATGATACATTTTCCAATTTAGTTCAATATAAATTCCAATATGTTTCTAGATTAATGTCTAGATTAGCTCAAATTGACTTTTCCAACAGGATAGGCTGATATGTTTCAAATGTATGTCTACAATGAATGGTTTTCACTCACTATATAAGTATGCTTGCTTTCTTAAGGCAAGTGCACACTGCAGCAGTTTCAAGGCTTTCACTCGTTTGACGTCCACTTTACATCCGGCACTAATGCCTGGAATACACTACATGACATTCCAACTACAAAAATCGCTGTACTGCACACACAACATTCTGTCTTGCAATTTGTCGTCTTGTTGACAGAGCGGTTCTCACACTACACCACCGAGCACAGATGAGGTAAACGCATTACATGATCTTCGATGGATCCGACACAAAATGAGTCAAGAAAACACAGATTATTTTACTTCACGTTACTTTGACGGATATTGTGCCGTAGAAAGACCAGTTGTCTTCATGGTCATTTGTTAGGGGAAATAAGATGGAGACAAACTGTAAAAATATTTAGGAGAGAATGGTCGGGGGAGGTGTGGGCAACAAGGATTGTGTGTTCTGCAAATGGATATTTCGATAAAAATGGGTAAACGTTAGTGTAGGTATAGCCACCTAAAAACCTGAAGGTTTCTGCTCTCTCATTGGCTCCAGCTCCTCACAGGTTTCACAAAATTGCTTACAACAAGCGAAAATATCAAACATGCCAGAAAAAATTGGGGCGTCTGGGACAACTGAAAGGCTAGCAAAGATGCGTCTTGGAACTGCTCATAATTAACAAGCATCGGTAACGTGAGCAGGCTTGGATTTGACTCCGATCTGGGAGTTTTGTCGCAGACTCATTAGTCTGCAACAGCTAAATTGAAAAGTGTACTTGGCTCAACTCACCTCATGCCATGTTTTTTGTGAAAAAGTGTGCTAATTGCTCTCGCCTTTGAGTGCCAAACGATTGCATGTTTGTGCAGACATCGATAAAATGTGATCTACTTGCCATCTGTTTATGTCAGACATTTGCAGCCATGCTTTCATTACATGATATTGTGATATTATATAAGAACGTAGTAAAATAGGCCAAATACTATTCAACCAGTCCTGGACAGGGTGGGGTTCATGCACCATTAGCCGTGTTGGAGAGGTTCTAATAGGGTCTACTCTGGGGTCGTTGTCGTCCTGTTCTGCCCCTCCGCTTCTTTCCACCTCACACATCTTCTGCTCTCCCCCAGGTCTCCAGGGTTCAGAAGTGGATACTGATGATCTGCGTGGCCGCCTGAAGCAGACCGAGACACGGGCAGAGGAGCTGGCAGAGCAGCTGAGGACAGCCACCTCCACCATGGAGCAGTACAGAGCCATGGCCCAGAGCCTGGAGGAGTCCCTGGAGAAGGAGAAGCAGGTCAGGACTCTACTTTCTTACTAGGACTTTAATGACCCCTAAACCCGTAGTGCGACACTACCCTGAACCCCAAACTTTGAGTACATTCTCATAACATTTCATGATGGCAAACCCTTCTGAGCTCTACAGTCGCTAAACCAGCCAGATCTCCTTTTTACCAGGTGACCGATCAGGCTCACTCCACATTCGAGGATTGCGTGAAGGAGGCGCGAGAGCAGCAAAATCAGCTGGAGATGAAGCTCCTGGAGGCTGAGAAGGAGAAGCAGGAGCTGCAGGAGGAGAACAGGAAAGCCTTGGCCTCTGTGGAGCAGCAGGTATCAGTTTTAACAGTAGCTGAGTGATAATTAACCACACGCAGTACACACCCTAGCTTCAAGGTTTACCCAATGCAGAGCTTTCAAATTAATGTCTTCTGTTTTGCTTGTGGGTCAGGTGGCTGAGCTGAGGAAGAGTCTGAGCAGTGTGCAGGCCGACCTCCAGGAGGCGCTACAGAAGTCAGAAATCGCATCAGCCCAGGAGAAGCAGGCCATTCTGGACAGCCAAGAGCAGGTACGAGGAAAGGCCTCAATGTAGTGGTGTGCCAACTTTTTTACATGCGTAGCATCGCTTTACATTTGCAGACCGTACTAGATGTCAACCATGGTAACTGGCCATGAAATGTAGGACAAAATCTAGGTGATCAGCTAAATTCTCCTCTTCGTCCGCCACGTCAGGCCAAGCTAGCGGCGGAGGCGCAGGATAAGTACGAGCAGGAGATGATGCTCCACGCTGCAGACGTTGAGGCCCTCCAGGCAGCCAAGGCCCAGGCCCTGCAGGCCTCCTCCTTCAGACAGCAGCTGGAAGAGAAGGCCCAGAGAGCCTCGGCTCAACTGCTGGAGGCCACGGTCTCCTGGGAGGAGCAGGAGAAGATCTTCAAGGTACGTCTTGCAGTTGGGAGCATTTACATCAATTTCATTGGATAGCAGAGACTTGGTGCTACCACAAGAAGAAATTGCATATTCTTTCATCGTTCTGTTTTAAATTCAGCCATCTGGTGTCCGTAGCTTTTCTCCCGGCTAATAAGGAATTTCGACTTTGTTTGTGATTTTAGTTTTGTTAACATAAACTGATCTGAAAGCGATGGAATCTTGTTGAGTTTGAGGTTTCCTTTCTTAAGCATGTAGATGGAAACCATTTCATGAAAGCAGTTCTTGAACGGATTGAGTTGAACTTTTTTAGGGTGCTTGTCTTTCTGATCAACATACATTCTTGTTCCCTTGCAAGTTGAACATGACTTGGCGAGGTTGACTTTTGCAATTTACCGACTTGTTTGTTCGGTGCGAACTGTGCAAGAAATATGGTGCTCATGAACATACAGTGCCTATAAAATATCATCATACCCCTTTGAAATAGTCACTTTTTGGTCTTGCAGCCTGAAATCAAAACCCATTAAAAATATTTATTTTTTGTTCCAGCTTTTACACATTCTGCCTTACAACAATCAACTAACATAAAAGGAAACAGTTTGGAAATGTGAAAAAAGCCACTGCATAGTTTTTTTGGCGGTGTGTGTAGGGTTGTTGTCAAGGGGTTTGTGTGATGCCAGACATGTTTCGCTTTGTAATAATGCTCTGAACGGGACTCGGAGGGAGAGTTAAAGCTTTTGAAATATTTTTGTATCCTCCTAACTTGTGCCTTTCCACGACTTTGTCTCTGAGCCCTTTTGATAGCATCTTTCCAACCATTGTGTATTTGCATGATGTCAGGTGGGGGCAATTAGCATGGTGTGTGATCTGGGAAGTGACAGGTTGTACCTGAGAGTTTAAATGCGAGGGGTCCGTGTGACGTAGTGGGCTAAGTCGCTGCATTGCACGACAATCTACCATTATAGTCACAGGTTTGAGCCTGAGGGTTCTTTAATTTTCCCTGGGCCTCCTGCATGAGCCAGCGCAAATTGGCATAGTGCTGCCTGAGATTTGGATTAGATAAGTCAGATTATTTATCCTGCAACATTGCTCTCCAGCAACTCCTTGTGTCTAGATCGGTTGGAAGGTTGGAAACTTATATTGAAAGACCTGTACCATATTGATTACATTTTACCCAAACAAATTGAGGACCATAACTCATGAGATTCACTTTTACAACTACATTTCTAGAGTATATGCAGCTTACATTTGTATTAGTCGCTGCAACGCTATAACAAACATGAACACTCTTTGTCAGGAGGAGATGTCAAAGTTGGAGTCTCGCAATGAAGAGCTACAGAGGCAGAACAGCCTCCTGCATGAACAAATCCAGAGTCTGAGTAGCAAGATGGCAGACAGCCTTCAGCGCCAGGCCAGTGAGAACCCCTTAAACATGTCCTTTACTGAGGAGGGCAAGTCTCAGGACCAAGTGTTGGAGATACTCAGGTAACTAACTAGTCTCACAACATCACTAAACTTTGTGGGGGGGGTTCTATGAAGTCATTTGACAGGACGTAGTAAGCAGAGGCTGGGGAGATGGAGAGGAAGGGGAGTTTACACCACTGCGCCAGACTCTGGCACTCAAACGACACCTCCTCAACAGTCTTCTTTAATGTCCTCTGTTTTCTCCCTGTGGCGCTGCAGGTTTGTGCGTCGTGAGAAGGAGATCGCCGAGTCTCGGTACGAGGTGGCCCAGGGAGAGAGCCTCCGCCACAGGCTGAGAGTGGAGCATCTGGAGAGAGAACTGAAGAACCTCCAGGACAACCTCAGAGCAGAGAGAGACCGGATGCAGGTGAGCGGTTCACCTGAAACCAGGCTACTTTCAGAAAGCTAAACGAGATGTCGTGGGTGCCGGTAAAACCGTAGCTCCCGATAATCGCCTTAGTGCTGCCTGTGACCTTTAACCCTTGACTCCAGGTGACCGCCAAGACTCTGGCTCAGCACGAGGAGCTGATGAAGAAGACAGAGACCATGAGTGTTCTGATGGAGACCAACAAGATGCTGAGGGACGACAAGGAGAGGATTGAGCAGGAACTCCAACAGTCCCAGGCCAAAGTAAGACCACGGTTTACTCTTCCAGGGTCGTATCACAACCGGTCTTAAATCACTTTCTTCCAGTAACCTGCCCAGCTTTGTTCCTGGTTGGTTTCTGTGCCCTCTCTGAGCCACTTTGTCTTTGTACCAGGTGCTTAAACTAGAGGCGGACATCCTGCCCATGCAGGAGTCCAACGCTGAGCTGAGTGAGAAGAGCGGCATGCTGCAGGCAGAAAAGAAGATTCTGGAAGAGGAAATCAAACGCTGGAAGGCCAGAACACAGGTAGCCTGTCATGAAACACACCCGTATGAATGCCTCAACGTAATAGCGCACGTCATCCGATATCTTAACGCCGGTCTCCTGGCGGTTGGTTTAAAATGCGGTGTGTTCCCGTAGCAACTTGTGAGCCAGCAGAAGGACACCGACCCGGAGGAGTACAAACGCCTCCACGCTGAGAAGGAGGCTCACCTGAAACGCATCCAGCAGTTCACTGAGGAGACGGCCAAGCTCAAGGCCGAGGTGGCCAGGTAAACCTTAGCATCAGCAGCGCTAATCTGGAATCCAGATAGCATGGACTCCAAATTTGGATATTGTCCAGTTTCACTCATCCGTTATGCGGGACCACTGACGAAGCCGAACAGATGTGTTAAGTCTGCAGATCTAACGTGTGTTTCTGCGTGGTCTCCCTGCAGGAGTACAGGCTCGGTGACGTCCCTGCAGAGCCAGGTGCAGATGCTTCGCGAGGGTCTGAGGAAGGCGAGCACTGAGAGGGACTCTCTGAGGAAGAACGTAGAGGCCAAGGATCTGGAAATCCAGGAGAAGTTCCGCACCATCACCCAGGTGAAGAAGATTGGCCGCCGATACAAGACCCAGTTCGAGGAGCTGAAGGTGCAACATGATAAGGTCAGTTCGTTTTGGTGAGGGTTTAAGATTGAAAAAGGACTTCCTTTTAAACGTTTATCAAGAGTGACCTCAGTTCTAATGTAGTGCCTGATGTAAGTAATGTGTCATACCATTGTGTCATACTGTGTTGCCGGGCTGCTCTATTCTCCAGATGGTGTCAGAGGCAGCGTCTGCCCCAGCCCAGGACACGGAAGCCCAGCAGGCTTCAGCCCAGGAGCTACAGGGTCTGAGAGACTCCTTGGGACAGGCTGAGACCCGGACAAGAGATCTGGAGGGTCAGCTGGAAAACCTCAACAAGGTCTGAGGAACCAGTGTTTCCCTAAAACATGCAACTTTTACCAACATGTTACTTTGAAACCAGTTTTTAGGTGGTGGGCTAAGAAACAATCGTTCAGAGATTTTAAAAAGTTACTTACTAATGACTGGCCATGTTTTTATAAAACTGTGTCCCTTAACTAAACCGTGGCGTGTTTCTCGCAGGTGGTGGGTGAGCGTGAGTCGGAGGCACGTGGGGCAAAGGAACTGGCCTCCAGGCTGCAGATGGACCTGGCCAAACTGAGACAGGACCTACAGGACAAGGCCTCCCAGGAGGACAGCCTCAGGCAGCAGATGGCCGATAAGGAGGAGAAGACCAGGAAAGCCATTGTAGGGGCCAAGCAGAAGATCAACCAGCTCATGGGTGAGAGGCTGTGTCCGGCTGACTGTGGAGGAGACTTGGAACAAGGAATCCGCTTTAATTCCTTTAAGCCAGTGTAAACGCAGCCTGAGCTTTGTGGCTGATCTCAAACGTTGGTTTATAACCTTTTCCCTAATTGGCCTCCGCTAGCTGCCAAGGACCAGCTGCAGAAGGAGAACGAGGAGCTGAAGCAGCAAAGGGAGGAGCTGAAGCAGCAGCAGAGGGAGGAGCTGAAGCAGCAGAGGGAGGAGCTGGACGTCCGCGTCAGTGCTCTGATGTCCCAGTACGAGGGCCGCCTGAGCCGCCAGGAGAGGGAGTTCCGTGAGCTGAGGGAACAGCAGGAGAGACACGGCGAGCAGAGGGACGAGGCCCCTGAACAGGGCCCCAGCAAGGTGAGAGAATCCCCCTGAACAGGATCCCTGCATGGTGAGGCTGGGCCCCTTGAACACTGTCACTGACAAAAAAGGTTCTGTTATTTAACTTTCCTAAAAGATTTTCTTAAAATGATCAATGAATAAACCTGATACTTTTCACAGTATGGGGTTGATGGGTATAACTTCAGTACATGTACTGTATGCACTGCTGAACATAAGCAGTTGTGGAAGCAGCCTGTGGTAAATGGTTGTGTTTGGATCAAACCATGATATGAACGGACCACTGGAGCTTCTCACTGACCTGGGTTCATGTTGGGCCTGCAGACCCAGGAACAGCAGCGCACCAGCGAGCAGAGAGGACCACTGAAGACCACCCCAACTGCGGACCGAGACCGGGGCAGGTAAAGCACACATTCTCTCTCTCACACACACACACACACACACACACACACCACGTCACTTGGTGCTGTGACGTTTTAAACCTGTTTTTATTTCCCCACAGTGCCAGTACCTCTGAGCCTCCCACTGCCAACATAAAACCCACCCCGCTGGGTGCCCAGGGCCCCAACAAAGCCCCTGCCAACCCTGGAAACAAATCCACCCCTCGGGCCAGCATCCGGCCAATGATCACCCCCGCCACTGTGCCCACACCCACCCCCACTGCCACTGTCATGCCCACTACCCAGGTGGAAAACCAGGAAGGTGGGCAGTTCTGGACCATGTGTCATTACCTGTGAACTGTTTTGATTCATTCAACTTAATTGCATATTGTTTCTAGTGCAACATGGTTTTGTATGATGTATTGTTTTCTGTGTGGCGTAGTGGTATAAATCGCTGACCACAATGCAGCACAACTGCATCACGTTGCTCGGCATGGGGCGACACATTGGTATAGTGCTGTCTGGGTGGAGGGTAGTCCGAAGTGTGAGTACCTTGTCACGCCACACTCTAGCACCTCCTTGTGTTCAGGTCGGGGCACCTGTGAATTTAATCAAGGTTGTATAGTCAAACTTCTCACTTGTGTGCTGACTTTCAAATTAAACAAGCCATGTTATAAGAATTGGAACGGCTTGTTGACACGTGGCTTAAGGGTCACTATTTTGTTTGGCCAGCCATTTATATTTTACCAAACATCTCTGTCCAATTACACCATAAAACACAAATAACGACTAAAGTTACATTGCATGGTTACTGAATAGGAAATTTATTTTTAGTAATACATCTAGGCAGGAATGGGCAAAAATGCATAGAAATGTTAAAAATGTGATCTGTTGAAGTTGTAGATAATGCAGTCTTCTAAATTCATACTAATAGTTTCGAAAAACAACATACCATCACACTATATATTCTAAATCTGATGTCCTGCATTAATGAGAATGTATTATTGACAGAGCAAAGTGTGAAGTTAGAAAAAGAAGTCTGCCTTTAACAATTTAAGCGCCCTCTCAGGAATCTGAAATTGCACGAGTTGCCATTTCCTCGTCCTTGGCAGATGTAAGAAAATGTGTTGAAACCATGCAACTGAAAAATATACTATTTATGTACCAAAAGCAATTGGGCATCCCAATTTGAGTTTTTTTGTGAAATAACATTTTTCACTCATAGTCAGATCTCAACAAGTCTGGGCAAAGTAGGCACCAATCAGAGGCTGCATTTTTATGGTGTAATCATCTAGACTTCTCAAAAAGAATTTGTCAGTATTTTTAAACTACAATATACAAAACACCAAAGTATTTTGATCCAAAATATGAAGGCATTTTCATCAAGCCTATCAAATTCTGTTTTGTATTTGAAATATGTACATATATCATAAATATTGCTCTTCCCTGTATATAGGGGAATTTCGAACTCTGTTTAATATCTATGGCCCAAACATGGTGACCTTAGTAAAGTACCACGAACGGATCAAACATTTTTACCTGGCCCTTTAAGGGCTAGTGGTTACCATGGTAACAAAGCACCTGCCTGCAGGAGAGATTCTTTTCCCCTCTGCCAGTGGCACTTGCTAGCTTAAATCTGAGTAACCTGATGTCTTTGCTAGTAGTGTCAGTTTAGTTATAACTGTTATTGAAGACCATTGATCATGTGAACAAAACAATGTAAAGGCTATAGTGCACAATGTGTATCTACCAGGAACCACCTCAGAGTGCATTTTGTAGCTTGTCAAAAGGTTGCTTTTTCTAGGAAATTTACAGTACTATATTATGTCAACTACTACTGTTCATTACTTCAATCAATTGCACTGTTCAATAGTTATTGTCAAAGGAGGGCCAAGCCATGCTATTATTTTCCCATTCTACTAATAGCTACAGTCTCTAGCCTAGTTCAGGACAGGATGGAGTGTGAGCATCACACAGTTGAACATGCTTACACTTTGGCCAAAATAGAACATTGTTTTGCCATGCTGGCTTACACCAACAATAGTGTAGCGGTGCAGGAAATACTGGTTCAGACGTAAACATAAACCGATAGCAGTCATGCTGTTTCTGAGCCCCTAATAACCGTCTGACCTTTGAACCCAGCAGCCATGCAGTCGTCCGAGGGCCCGCTGGAGCATGTAACAGTGTACGGCAGTGCCAGTGGCTCAGTCCGATCAACCAGCCCCAACGTCCAGATTACCAACCCAATGCTGGCACTTCAGCAAACCCAGAGCCAGGCCACCGCCTTCGTTCAGCCCACGCAGCAACAGAGTCACGCCGAACCAGCCAGTCAGGAGCAGCCCCCGGCCCCTGTCGTCATGGAGGCGGCGCTTAGCTCGCTAGTGGAGAGACCGTCAATGTCCACATCCGTATTCGGAACCGGTAAATTACCTCATTGAATATGATTTCTATATTTTTGGATATAGTATCTTTGCCTCACAAAGCTCAAACATGGTACTAACCAGTGGCGGGCCGTGCATTTTACACCTAGGCCTTCACTATCTTCCCAAAATGAAAACGCATTATAATAACCTCACATTGACATTCTAGGGCTATAGGTTATTGTCATTCGGCATATAATGCACCCCATATTCATAGTGAAGATAAGTTTATTCCACTCGATAAAGGTTATTTAACACGAGGCTCAACACCTTTGAGGCTTACAATACACTAATTGACCCGACACGACTGAAACCATAAGAATGTAACACTACGCATTATTAAACGCACATCCAGGTTTACCACCCACACTCAAAGGCACAGCCCACTAAGACCACTGAATCTGAACCACAGACCTTATATATACGATCTGCACATTTTTTAATTTTAATTTTAACCATTATTTAACCAGGTAAGTTGACTAAGAACAATTTCTTATTTACAGCAACGACCTGGGAGCAATTAGGGTAAAGTGTCTTGCCCAAGGACACAACAACATTTGGCTCAGTCGGGAATCGAACTGGCAACCTTCTGACTACAAGTCTGACTCCCTACCCACTGAGCCATCTGCGCCCCATGCTTCACACCAGTAGTGATCTAAAACAAGCAGTAATAATTAACAAGTATTAACAGGTCTGGCGCCAGGATGAAGTGTGTCTGTTTATCTCCCCCTGCATGAATACAAATACAGTACATGCGCTAAACCCCGTTAAGAACCTTTAAGGCTAGGGATGGGCCGATAACACTTTTTTTGGAACGAGTACAAGTACAGAGTATTTCATTTTGGGTACTTGCTGATACGAGTACCGATAGGAGAACTTTAATGAACTATGCCAAATGTCACATTTATCAAGCTAAAATCTGCTATATCTTAGATGTTAATCAGCCAATTCAAATGTAGAAAAGTAAATATTCCTACATGTCCAGAAGAACATCATTTACATTGCAGGTCAAGAATGTGTAATATTTATTAGATGTCAATGGTTTACGTCTTCTTCCCTAATTAAGTGAGAGAAACACGTTTGTAAACGTGAACTCAGTAGACATTTGTGTTCGAATTTGCCCTAACTAAGCATTGCAGAAGTTTTGTATAATATGAGAAAGTCTGTTTGAAGTGACTTACTCCAAAACAGGGATAATTACCTAATCATATTATTCTGTTAAGGAATTTTATTGTTTTATTATAATTGGTACACAATTAGCTGTACTATCAATGTAATCTATTGAACAAAATATAAATAGGCTACATCGTATTTCTTTAAGTTAAATTTTTTAACGTTAGTATGTCGGAACTCAGAAATACCACTATTTTGTTCACCCAGAAGTTTTGCAAACTACCGACATTTGTCTTTCCTCGCTGAAGGTGGCTTTCAGAGGCTAGGTCCGGGGCGTTGCTCATGCCGTTTTCTACAGAAAACCGAATTGCATCCTTCATTCTTTCCTGTACTTAAATGTGCTGGTATCGGTATCAGCCCATCCCTAGTTAAGGCCCTGCTACACAATGTGTATCTACCAGGAACCACCTCAGAGTGCATTTTGTAGCTTGTCAAAAGGTTGCTTTATCCTGCCCAGTCCTATATTCACCACCAAAGTAACTTCTTCACCTCCATCTGCCATTCTGCTAAAAGTAAAAAATCTAACAATCTAAAAATTGAAAGTTTAAAGAAATCGGAGAAGGGAGAGCTAAGCTGGGAGAGCTAAGTTGAGCTAGTTGTTGTTCGGATAGCGAACTTGAACTGCCCCTCCTATCAGCAACAGAAACGAAGCTGACGTAAGGCTAGGCTGGCAGAAACGCTTTACTTGGTCAAAGAACACACCCAACATGGTAAAGTCGAAATCTGATTGGTTAAAAATATGACAATCAACAATATAGTCCTGATGGGCTTCAACAGCAGACGGCATTCACTCGGAATTCTGAATGCCCTAGTCTACCCGGAGACAACACAGATGAAAAAATCTTATTGGATAAAAGCTTTCATTTATATGAGCTGCGCTAAAAGCAAGGCAACTGAAAAGAACGTACTGTAGCAATGAAATCACCATATAGACTATTTTAAATGAACTTCGTAAAATATATATTATTAAAAAATATATTAAAGAAGTACAAAAATACATTTCTGATTATCTTTGGGCCTGCAGAGAAGGCCTTGCAGGCCCTGACGGCCCACCACTGGTAGTAACACTAAATTAAGTATGCACTAGGACAAACTTGCACTGTCTCTTTAGTTTCAGCGACCCCGGGGACCTCATCCATGTCTAAGAGACCTCGCGAGGAGGAACAGGACACCTCCTTGGCGACCGACACCGATATCCCCCAGGAGGACTCGTCTGAGCCCCCGATCCCCAAGAAGCTGCGCATCATCCAGAGGGTGGACCCCGAGGAGCCAGAGAGCCAGCAGCAGCAGGAGGAGGTTCAGGCTGAGGGCAGCGCAGACACCCTGGATGGAATGGGCCCTGGAGAGAGCCAAGAGGCTCCAGACAACAGCCAGGTCAGACTGTGTGTGCTGCCCACATGTTTAGATCAGGCCTTCCCAACCCGTTTTCTGGAGCACCATCCAGGGAGTACTAAGGCGTGTGTGTCTGCAGGTGGTGGAGGAGTACCCGGTGCTGGAGGACGACGAGGAGGACGACGCAGCGTCTCAGTCCATCCCTGTAGAGATACTCCTGCCCCAGTCCACAGAGGTCACACAAGACGTCCCTGAAGAACCCCAGCACGACGTAATCGTCATTGTGACCGACACTGAGAGCGAGGAGGAGGAGGAAGAGGAGGAAGAAGAAGAGGAGGATGAGGATGAGGATGAAGAAGAGGAGCAGGAGGTAAGGGCTAGTAGGGCTGCTCATGCTACAACCTTTGGTTCCAACACTATCACAGCTTTTGGACATTAACAGCAGTGTTATGCTAGATAACGCACCAGCAGCCAGTTGCACCAGCTGTGCGTAGGTTCTCTCTTAAGTTAGGGTGCAAAGTCCACACTAAAAGATACGTTGACCCTTGTTAGTTTGATACTAAAGCTGTGGTGATGTTTGGTTCCACCACAGAGACTTGAGGTTCAACGTAGCTACACTGGCGTGAAGTCAACACTAATCAAAATATTGTCGCAGAAAATGACATTTTAACTTTCTGTGGCCAATCAAAGGAAAGTAGCCTTGATGCAGTGTTTACAGTGTTGTCAAATTGCAGAATGAAAATGGTCAGGGTAATTATCTGGGAAGTTTGTTGTTTACTGTTTGCCTACGTGCAAAATACGGCTTTATTTCTTTAACAAGAAACAAACTGTTGATAATGCTTGCTATTTGTTATGTTAGTAACTGTATATAATAACATCTTCGGAGCGCACCCTTTCTCATTGCATTGAAATTGACCACGTACAGTATGGTCCTCTCAGAAAATAAAGTGTGTGTGTTGTCAATCACTGTGTGTGTTATTTTCAGTGTAACAGTGTTTTGTAGGCTACAACGTATCATGCTCGTGGGCAAAAAATAGTCTAAAAGCATGACTAAATATCAAAATCATCATATTTATCCAAGGGATTCAATTTTTAATCACACGTTGCCAACGCAAAAGAGCCGATATAAATATATATATATATATATATTTATTTGCATCTATATCTATCTCATCCTCATTATTTTCCCACCGTTCAAAATGATGCGCCATGAAAACCGTTGTTTTACGTTGGACTTTACACCTAGTGAGGGCTAGGTGTAAGATTTAAGTTGTAGCTCATGCCTACGTTGGAACTATTTCAGATGGTGCAACCCTTAAAATGTTAGTAGTGCGTAAACGCCATCCTAAATTGGAATTACGTTCAAACTAGGTTATGTTAGAACTGGCGCACAGCTGGTGCAACTGGCTACAAGGGGCCTATACTACAAAGCAAGATTTGGGGTTAGCAAGTTAACTTCAGGTTTAACCCTGGGTTTTCAGTATCACAACATTGTGTCACCTGTTACTGGGTTACATCGCCATGGTAACTTATGCTGCAAACCTAACCTGCTCTGGAGCAGGTTATATTTGAGATTACCGATTAACCTGAACAAAAGCACCACGTACTGACCAATCAATTTTCGTTTCAAAAATTGGTCACCGTTCTGGGAGTCGCCATTGGCTTTCTCTGATGAGAATCGTTATGAAATATATAGATTCTCAGCGGAGGGAGTAACGTGTCTTTGTCAGCTTCTTGAATCGTATGTGCCAGTGGAGTGCGATATTACATTGAAGTTGTGCGCTTACAGTTCCACATACTTTATGCAAAGTGTTGCGTTTGTTTGTGACAGTATTTTAATGTATGGTCTGTTTGATACGAACCGACATCAATGTATCCACTTTCTTAGAGACAATACATACATTTACTATTTACTCCTACAGACCTTTTTGAACAACCAAAATGTATTTTGACATTGATTAATTTACACACCCTGTACATTTTTTCTTTGCTCCCATGACCGTTTAACACTATCAGGGTTGCAAATGAAAGAATACGATAAATAAAATTGTTATACAGGATCAGCATTAAGCAACATATTGGTTTAATGGAATACACAATTGTAATTCTAGTCAGTGATAACGATGAACCTGAGGCATTTATAAATACACAGCTGGCAATTTTTTCCCAGCTTTCCTTCCTGCTTTTTGTCCGGATTATATTTTTTATGCTCTTCATATTTCTCTACAATTATGAAATTGAGCGAAACTATGCGGCTCTCATAGACTTGTCTGTGTCTACGATTGTTCCGATGTTGCACACACTGCCCCTTTTATGTGAACGCGCTCGTCACTAGATTGGGAAATTCTGGGTTGATTTAACGAATTGATAACCATCGTTGTGACATCTCTTATTTAGATCGCAATTGTTAGGTTCAGTGAAGCCAGGTTATAGAAAAGAAGTCCAGGGCATATTGAACTTGCTTTGTAGTATAGGCCCCTGGTCTGGCAAGTGTTATGCTAGACAACGCACCTGGTCTGGCAAGTGTTATGCTAGACAACGCACCTGGTCTGGCAAGTGTTATGCTAGACAACGCACCTGGTCTGGCAAGTGTTACGCTAGGCAAAGCACCTGGTATTAGTTTTCCCATTGCTGTGGCTGTGAAGGTCAGGACTAGTGACCAGCAGAATAAAGCACTTATGCACAGTCAGTGTTGCTTTACGAGGAGGCTGTAGAGCTACACATGGTTATAGTAATCCCCACCACATTATATAAGATATATAAGATTTAATTATAATGTTTTTTCACATACATTTTGAAGAGAAGTTCTTGCCTAAAATGTGAGTAGGCTGCTTTGTATGAAACTGATATCCATGTTATGCTGTGTTGGTATAAAGGTGTTACATATGAATGTGTTTTCCACCTGTCTGTCAGGAATATGAGGAAGAGGAGGAGGAAGAGGAGGAGGAGGATGAAGATGAGGATGAGGATGGAGGGATGGAAGAGGGAGAGGAGAGCAATGAGGGAAGTGGAGATGGCAACGAGCAGTATGAAGGAGACGACACGGAGGTTAGGTCATCACAGTTAGAAACCACACGGTTTCGTAATCCCTTTGAATACTTTCCATTCTGCATTGGTGCTTCCAGCCAGTAAATGCTTTAAGCAGAGCTGTGTGTGATGGCACGTCTGTGATGTGATGAGTAGGGGAGACGGGTGGGCGGACGTCTTTGGGCTGGACACACCCTCTACATCTTCCTGGCTGCAGCGTGACTAGACCTTTATGGAAATGCCTGTACAGTTGAAATTAATCATGGTTAAATGACCAGACTATACTGCCAGGCAGGAGACAGGGTGTTGCAGCCGGCCAGTAACATCTGTGTCGTCTCTCTCAGGGGGCTGATGGGACCGACCCCGGCACGGAAACTGAGGAGAGCCTGGGAGCGGCTGACTCACAAACACATGCATGTAAGAGGGTTCACTTACACATTCAGACACCTAACACTTCACAAAGACAGATGGAATATGCTTGTCTGTTCTCAGACCCCTGGGTTATGTGTATGTAGATGAACTAGTGCTGACATGGCTATCTGGTTAGTAGGCTTGATTTGTAGTCATTAAGTCGAAATGATATATTTTCTTCCCAGAATCCTGTCTGATTGGTGCCTGTATCATTGGGTCTGTTTGTTGCGTCTGTGTTCACACGATTCAGCTGGTTTTTGATTTCTTTAGATGATACAAACAGGATTCTTGCTAAAAAGGCAGGTCTACCATCTAGGCGTTACGTTTTCTGACAGATTAATTACAGTCTACACTGATTACTACATTTAACAAATGATTAGCTTTGTTTGCGTACGTCAAGGCAACTTATGGAGTGTAGTCATAATCTGAAATAGGTCAGGTCTTATCTGCAGTTCTGGTTCCAGAATAGTAATAAAATGACTCCATGAAGTTCACTTCTTATCCACTGGCCTGATAAACAGTTGACCCATGGCTGTCTTGTAGACAGTACTTTCTATGGTTGTTGGACTGTTAGATTGACAGACAGTGATGTAGCAAGCAGAGGCTTGGCTGCCTTCTGAAGCTTGATGTAGGAAGTGTCAAACCCCTCAAATGACACTCTTGTTGTGTTAGATGAGGCGGGCAGCAGTATGGACACCTTCTCCAATGAGCCAAGCAGCTCTGCTCCCAGAATGCCTCAGTCTCCACGAAGAGCACCTCACCCCCTGCCGCCCCGCCTAAACATCACCCAAGACCTGGGGCCCCCAGCTCACATCCAGGTGACTCTCACATTACAGCTGTGTGTTTTTATTAGAAATCTTAGTTGGCTACACGATTGTGTGTGCTAGCCTCTAACTTGTTGTAACCAGAGGTGTGTGTGTGTGTGCGTGTGCGTGTGTGTGTGTGTCTCACAGCGTCCTGTGCGTCGCCAGTCTTCTAGTCGAGTACCGCAACTCACCCCTGGGATGGCCAACACTGGAGTACGTTTCTCTGTCTGTGCGCCTGTCTGTGCGCCTGTCTGTGCGCCTGTCTGTGCGCCTGTCTGTGCGCCTGTCTGTGCGCCTGTCTGTGCGCCTGTCTGTGCGCCTGTCTGTGCGCCTGTCTGTGCGCCTGTCTGTGCGCCTGTCTGTGCGCCTGTCTGTGCGCCTGTCTGTGCACTTGGGGCCAGATGTCTTCGTCATGTCCTCACATTAGCCGCTTTCCGACCAAGTAGTTACAGGAACGTAGTTATAGGAACAGTCCACTTCTAAACAGTTCTACTAACTACTCTCCCCGCTATATGCATTCGCACTGTCTAAGTAGCCATAGGAACTGGTAGGAGGGATAAGGGTGTGACGCTATAAAGGCGTTGCGGTGCTTGCGTCGTCACTAGACTTGAGTGTAGCGCCGCAACATACCAGCATGGAGGAGGCCATTGGAATGTTCCTGTTGTGCCTTGCCTGGGTCCTCATAACGGAGTTCGAATGACATTCTGTCCATTCTCGTAGTAATTCACCTAGTCAAGTAATTCAAGTAATGTTTTGCTAACACGGACGGCATGGCTTTATTTACAGATGGTGCGTTGCAAGTCCTGGGTTGACAGTGGGTGTGACTTACAAGTTGGACCAATCCACATAGACCTAGGAAATGGGAAAGACCCTGCCCTGAAATAGGAGCTGAAAGAGTTAGAGGAACCGCGGTCCAAGGAACTTAGTAATCCCCAAATTGGTCCAGTGGAAACGCGAGGAAAAAAAGGGTTATAGGAATGTTATGTGCTAGGAACTGAATAAATCCCTCCGGTCGGAAAGCGGCTATTGACTAGTTAGGGCTTGAGGTTAAGGGGGTAAGGAAATTATAGTTGTTTTAAATGAAGTAAGGTTTTCTTATCCCCGATAAGTCCTGACAGGTACATTAAAGTGTGTACTGTTCTGTGTTGCCTGCCCATCTACTGCAGTACTTTGACGATGACGACAGGATGGTTCCTAGTACTCCAACACTGGTGGCTCCACAGCGCTCTGATGGCTTTGCAGAGGCCATCCAGTGAGTCTGTCTCTCACACACACCGTCTCATGACAGATTTCAAACCTCTCTCTGATAATGAAGGCATCTTGTGTTCATAACAAAGCACCGTCCTGAATTCCCAGTACAACCTGTGGTTGTAATCGGCTTCTCTCTGGCCCAGTTCTCCCCAGGTGGCTGGTGTTCCCAGGTTCAGGTTTGGCACCCCGGAAGACCTGATGTCCCAAGCCTCATCCTCCCACTCAGACCTGGGCCAACTTGCCTCACAAGGAGGTACCACCCTGCTCCTCCATTTAGGTAAAACAGGTGTCTGTTTTATCTGCTGTCTAAACTGTGTTTCCTGAAGGTCTGGGGATGTATGAGAGTCCGCTGTTCCTGTCCAGCCATGAAGATGAGTCTGGGAGCCGCAGTGTTCCCACCATTCCCCTGCAGGTGGCAGCGCCAGGTAACACACACACACACACACACACACACACACACATAGGGCTGGGCACCGAACATCGATACTTTTATGGCACCGACCGAAATACTCCAATACTATCGAGTATCGAAAAATTATTTATCTTTCGATGCCAAATTTCGGTTCCAAAAGCGTCTGTGAGCCAATAATAATTTAGCATACTTGCGTGTAACGACATAGTCACCTGCGATTGGCTATCTAACGCAAATTAAAACACGT
>JACXGM010017873.1:0-19441 GCA_016801145.1 Umbra pygmaea | reverse complement strand
CGTCCCCGACCCTGAGCCTTGCCTCGTCCCCGACCCTGAGCCTTGCCTCGTCCCCGACCCTGAGCCTTGCCTCGTCCCCGACCCTGAGCCTTGCCTCGTCCCCGAACCTGAGCCTTGCCTCGTCTCCGAATCTGAGCCTTGCCTCGTCTCCAAACCTGAGCCTTGCCTTGTCCCCAGGCCTGTCCTTGTCCCTGAAGTGTCCTGTCCTTGTCCCCGTGCCAGTGTCGGCCCCTGTCCCCGTGCCAGTGTCGGCCCCTGTCCCCGTGCCAGTGTCGGCCCCTGTCCCCGTGCCAGTGTCGGCCCCTGTCCCCGTGCCAGTGTCGGCCCCTGTCCCCGTGCCAGTGTCGGCCCCTGTCCCCATGCCAGTGTCGGCCCCTGTCCTCGTACCAGTGTCGGCCCCTGTCCCCGTACCGTTTCCTGCTCTAGTCCCTGCTCCGGTACTTGTCCCTGCGCCTTCGCCTGCCCCGGTCTCTGTGCCCCTCTCTGTGTCTGTCTGTTTGTCTGTTTCCGTTTGTGCTGTGTTCTTCCAGGTTCCTGTGTCTGCTGTGGTTCCGGTGCCTGGTCCGTCTTTGCCTTGGCCCTCTAAGCCCCCTCCGGCCTGGCCACCTCCCGCGGGGCAGTTGCCTTCGCTTCTGCCTGACTCGGCCGGACCTCCGCCTGCTGGGACTCAGCCGTCCAGCCCATCGCTGCTGCCTCCATCCTCCGGATCACCATCGATTCTTCGTCCCTTCGGTCTGCTGCTGCTGCTTCCGCCCTCCGGTCCGTCGCTGCTGCCTCCATCCTCCGGACCTCCGGGGGTTCTACGTCCCTCCGGTCTGCTGCTGTTGCTGTCTCTGCCCTCCGGCCCGCAGTTGCTGCTTTGTCCCTCCCGCCCGCTGCTGCTGCCTCTGCCCTCCGGCCCGCCAAGACTCCGTCCACCGGCCAGGATGGCTTGTCTGCTTTGTCCTGCCGAGCCTTCGCCTTCTGGTCCGTGGCTGTTGCCTCCGACATCCGGTCCACCGGAGTTTCCCCCTGCCTGGTCTGCTCGTCTGCTTCGCCCTGGTGTGCCTCCGACGGCCAGGTTTCTGCCACTACAGTCTTCTGCCACCTGGGGTCCTGTGGCTTGTCCACTGTTTGGCACCTCAGGAGCTGCGCCTTGAAGGGGGGGTTCTGTAACGTTTCCAGTTCCTCCTTCCTGGATTGCTTGTATATACAACTTCCCATTCTAGAACTACATTTCCCATAAACCCGACTCTGTAACATTTCCTGTTCCCTCACAGAGCACTATATCTTCCCCTTCCTGAACTTATCAGAACTACAATTCCCTATACCCGGACTCAATCAACCTAATTCTGTACACCTGCTCTACACCAGTCAGTATATAGGACACACACAGTCCAATGCCTTTTTGCGAGGTATTGTGAGTATTGTTTTGATTCTCTACTGAGCATTATATTCATGTCTTGTATTTCCAGTCTGACCTTAGCTTTGTTTATACATTTATTCTGTCTTGGATTATCCCCTGTACCTTTACCAACACCCTATTATTGATATTCTGGCCTGAACCCTGCTCCGTTTATGCATTTATTCTGCCTTGGATTCTATTCTGTGCCGTTGCCTTTTGGAAAAATATTATACCTGTTTTAGAATAAACAGTGTTCCTTTTACTCTTGAGAAGTGATTCATTACAAATAGACAAAGGAAGACAGATCATAATAACCCTTAATAAGTCTTTCATTTAGAAAGCCAAGGTGTATTTGGAAACTGGAGGACACTAACAAGAAGAGGTCCGGCAGATCCAGAGCCACAACAGAATCAGAAGACAATTTCCTAAGAGTCAAAAGCTTGCGGTTGAAGTTAGCAAGTCTAAGTTTTAGCAGAAATTCCACATGAGTTGTCCTGGCTGGGAACACAATATTGAAACATATGCAGAATATGAATGAGTGTAAGAACTATGATGAGATAGGTGGACGGGGATGGAAATCACACATTTCACAGCAGACAGGAAGTATTTATTCTTTAGTTTTTAATGAAACGCAAAGGTACACAACAGTAAATTACTCAAGTGAATGAGTTGTTACTTTACCTGTTACTTTCCTGAACATCCCTGCAAAACAACTACTCAGAACAATTCCTCAGAACTATCCTCGCGACAGTCTTTGTTGCCGGGACCAATACTGCCGCTAAACAAAATGCCGTTACAGAAGCTGCAGCTTCAAAGAACTTGAAGCCTAAAGTACTCATGCTAATTGAGAGCAGCCAGGGAAATAAAGACCACACCCCTGCAGTCAATTCATTATCAAAAACTAATTTCTTGCCATAACATTTCACAGATTAACTGGGCTAATGAGAGCCAGATGAACAACATAGAAACTAGTTCTAATTTAGCATATATATTTATCACACAAAACAGAGAATGTAGTTAACTTTCTAAGTAAAGTGAGCCAGCCAGCTTTCAATTTCGGACAATATTGGCTAGCCTGTCTTCAATTTATTATAGAGTTGGGGGTTGAATCATGTCTTATGAAGTCTGCTTCAACAGATTGAAGAGCACTCACTCACAGACCAGCCCCTCTCTCTACAGAGCATCCATGCAGCAAATCGATGGTGTCTAGCTGGCTGGCAGTTGCCAGATGTTGTCATGCTTTGTGGTGTCAAGTCTAAACAGGAGACTGATACTCACACCTGTTTTTATCCTGTTCATTTTGCTGGAATGTCTCTTTTTTCCAAGCCTCTGTTTTACAGTACGTCTTCTCGTTACTTTTTATTATGGTTTTAGAAGGCATGGAGAAAGGGGATGCTGCATATGAATGCATCATACCAGATAGAAAGTGAAAAGGAGAGGGAGAGAGCAAGAGAGAGAATAAGGGAGAGAGAGAGAGAATGAGGGAGACTATAATCTAATCTACTGTTTGAGCAGAGATGCAACGTTTCCTGTAGTCTGTCAATACTGTCAACAAACAAGCAAACAGACACCATCTGGATGAATGTCCGTGATTGTCAGAGAGAAACAGCTAGGGTGCTGAATGTGCAATTTAGACATTCCTACCATAAAACATATGCATCAACCCTGCCTTGTCGGCAGTGCCGCAACTCCTTGGATAGATCTGTAGGATGGCGAGGGGCGTTCCCTTGGTTCTTACAACCACATGTCGTCCAGCTGCCGTTTCTTTTGGCACTGTTCATCCAACACGGAAACCTTTATTCGGATCATGCACTGGATGATTACAGTCACCAACTATACTTCCGCAATTGAATTTACAGCAGCCCAATCTGCACACAAGGAATTGCTGGAGAGCAACGTGGTATGATCTGAGTTTTACACTAAACCCTGGGCAGCACAATGCCAATTTCTGCTGCCTTGTGCTGGGGGTCCGGGGAAAGTCAGAAAAGCCACAGAAAGGCTCGAACCACTGACTATCATGACATGGACTGTTCTGCAATGCAGCGACTTGGCACACTACACTACGCGGAATACCCTCGCAATTTTCTTAATATATCATATTATATTACAAGAATAAAATCCTGAGACCTACAGTATTTGGTTTTTGGAATATTAGCCCTCGAAAACATAAAAAGCAAAGGACTTAAGAAAGTACCAAAATCTAAATGTGGTCAACAAGGAGTTGTAAAAAAGGTGATAAGACTGCAGGAAGACCAGCCATGGGCTTCATATACACCAACAACACCTGATAAGTGAACATTCTATTGTTAGCTCCTTTAGTGTGGAAACTGGAGATAACGTAACATACCACCACCCCAAATCTCCACTTCAACCACAGACAGAGTCTAGTTAGTAATCTCTAATGTCTCAGGACAGCATCAGACTGGTTCTTTTTATAATTCTTAAAGATACCAATAGCATATTAAATGTCAATTCAATGTTAATCCTGACTCTCCAGGGACCTATGTTCCGTAAAATCAGTTTGAGTGTGCAAATAGTTTACCACAAAAAACCACCTCATTCAAGTACAACCGAACTGTTTAAATGCAGTAGCAAACATAAACATTCTAATGTTTCAAATATTAGAAAGCATTTTTTAAAGGAAAATTAAAGGAAAAACTATTAACCTGAATGTTTTACTGCAAATATATAAATTCCAGAGTTCTCAAACATTTGAAAACATACAGTACCACTTCTATCAAATAACTACAAACAGTTCAGCCCTCATCCCTTTAGTTGCAATACAAACCATAAAATAGCCAGAGTGAGGCAAGAGAACAATTGATAAACCAACTGATGCAGACACCATCTCCTCTCTTAAGGAGCTAAGTTACTCACTTAATAGAATGTAAAGCATCTACCCAGATGCAGTTTATTATCGGGGGTGATTTTAACCAATGTACGCTGAAAAAGGTCCTGCCTAATAACTACCTGGATATTGAACAGTACTGATAAACTGATTAGCAACAGGAATGCTCCCTTAAAGCATAGCAAGGAAACTGGTGACATGAGCAGCATGAAGCATCACAAGTACAAACTGTGCAGTGGAATTAAAGCGTAAAAACTGAAATATCGGGAAAAGGTGGAGGGTCTGATGCACAATGGATGTGGCAGGGGTTCAAAACAATTACAGACTACAAAAATAAAACAGCCCAAGTAAAAAAAAGTATATTTAAATTATACTCCAGTATTATACTTCTAGTATACTTATGTTTAACCATAAGTATGTATTTAATATATTTAAGTATATTTGAAGTATACTTTGAAAATATACATACCACAATAATATATTAGAAGTATATTTAGTATAAATAAAATACATTTCAAGTACAATTAAATATACTTTTTTTTACTTGGGAAGCCATGCAGTGTGCATGAGCGCCTTCCTACCAGATCATCTAAATTCCTTTTTCTCGCTTTTCAAGAGTCAGGAATCTGAACCACTGCTGTGTTGAATGATAGTCAGGGCCCCTCCCTGCCGATCACCATGGAGGATGTACATAAGTCCTTAAAATGTGTTAAACCCAGCAAGGCTGCTGGGCCAAATCCTAAGATAACTGACCAATTAGCAGAGGTACTCACTGATATCTTCAATACCTCCCTCCACCAGGCCGTCATTCCACTCTGCCTCAAGAAATCCACTATCATCCCTGTTCCCAAATAAGGTAAGGTGACGGAGCTGAAAGACTACCATGTAGCACTCACCTCTATCATCATGAAGTGCTTTGTGAGGCAAAGATCACATTGTCTCCTGCCTTCCAGACACACTGGACTCACTTAATTTCACCTACTGCCATGACAAATGATGATGCCATCGCCACCACAATGCACACCGCTCTCTCCAACCTGGACACATAATAAATTTGTTCCATTCAATAGAGCTCTCACCATTTTCTACAGGGGCATGGTCAAGAGAAAACTGACATACTGAGTTCAATATTTGTTTCATCAGACCAGAGAATTTAGTTTCTCATGGTTTGGGAGTCCTTCAGGTGCCTCTTGGCAAACTCATACAGGACTGATTGGTGGAGTGCTGCAAAAATAGTTGTTCTTCTGGAAGGTTCTCCTCTCTCCACAGAGAAATGCTGAAGCTCTGTCAGCGTGACCATTTTTTCTTGGTCACCTCTATGACTAAGGCCCTTCTCCCCTGATCGCTCAGTTTGGCCGGGCAGCCAGCTCTAGGAGGCTCATGTGTGTAAACCCCACGGCGATCATCTTCTGACTAACAATCATTCATATCAACCCGAATATCTTAAATTTTTTACTATATAAATTGCTCACTTTTAATACAGGTATGTAAATAGGACATTGTGTTTTTTTTAGAAATAACTCAAAATCAACTGATTCAATCAAATCCAAATCTGCATTTCTCCCTCCCAAAACTATTTGGACTGGACACCACAACTAGCTCTGCAACTGAACGACTAGATGGACAAAGTAACATTGTGAAATCAGCAATGCCCCATAGCTATATTGTTTACTTTCCATATGTTGTGCCCTGGAAAATAAACAAACATATTAATGTAGTGAGGCCAAGTAATTTGTTTGAAGGAAAGGATTATTCAATATAATGCATGTTTTACAGTCCTTATTTACTGTATATTTTTTAATTGAGATGTATATTTGGGAAAGTTGTGTACTGTCTCTTTAGATTACTGAAATTTGGTAAGTTGGGGAGTGCAGTTAGAGATCAAAGTTTTTTTGTCAGAGAAGCTGACCTGGCTAAACATGTTTTCTTCATTTTTGTTGTAATTGAAAAAAACGAATTTCATTTGTATTGCCTTAAAATATAACAAAAGAAATATGGACTTATCATTTTCTCACGCCATTGTCCATGCAACACAATTCTCAAGCAATTTGTTTTGCACTCAATAAAACAAGATATTTTTAACCTACGCCCTTTCTTTCCCAAATCACACACTGTATGTATATAATGTATGTAGCCTATTCATAGTGCACGTTTTGAGCGTTGTTCTGTGTTTGTAATGGCTAGGTTATATATGATGTAGATAAACTTAAAAATCATTCGGGGCAGGAAGACAAATCTGAGTCTAGTAACAAGTTTGTATTCTCAATGCTTATCGAGCTGTTCCACATTGCTGCGACATTTCTTGTGTCTATAGCGTCCAATGAGAGATTATTTACCGTTTTAAAATGTGTCAAAAACATCTAAAAAAAAGAATAATCTCAGAACAATAATGAGTGATGAAAGATTAACCAACCTATGCTTATAGCTGTGGAATCTACACTGGTAAAAACATTAAGAATGGATGATCTGACAGAAAGTTCAGGCCCAGATGCTACCCTCTTATGGACTAAACAAATAGGAGGACACTACAGCACCAGAAGGTAAGAAGATGTGAATGTCTTCCTCCTAATCCAAATAACAAATAATCAGACAGCAGCCTGATGCTATTTGATGAATTGTACTATAGTTAACCATTGTTGGCTTTGTCAAAGCATAATGAGTTTACATTAGCCGCAAATAAGTGATCAGACCTGATTTAATATGTTGGATTGTCTGAGGCTTACTAATGATTGCCCCTTTCATTGTGTGCTGTTGGACCTGTGAACTCAGTGCCAGTGTGTGCGGTGCCCCATAGAAAGGAGAGACCTTTTTTGAGTGCAGTTGGGCTTTAGGTAGCACAATCTGAAAGTATTGCACTGTATGGTCATGGTATGTATGTGTTATTACAATCTACTATATGCACAATATGCACTCATTTACATTTTAGTAATTTAGCAGACGCTGTTATCCAGAGCGACTTATGGTAAGTACAGGGCCATTCCCCCGGAGCAACTTAGAGTGAAGTGCCTTGCCCACGGTCACAACAACAGGTGGCACAGCCGGAATCGACCTTATGACTACAAGTCTGACTCCCTACCCACTGAGCCATCTGCGCCCCAGTCATTTAGGCCTATTTGTCTATTTAAGAAGGAAAGAGACCACTAATAGGTACATAATATGCCTGTCAGTGAATTTGAATGTCAGTGAGTAAACTTGTTCGTTCTTACAGGATTTTTTACAGTGTGTTATGGAAGCATTTTGTCAACATATGCTTTAGGTAAGTGCCAAACAGCATGCAGAAACAATGTTCTTGAAAAACTTCTTCTGGTATTGAATGAATTCAAAAGTTATTGAAGACTCAAATCAGGCTGTGTGGTCGGCCTTAATACTTAGAAATCACAACATATTTGCATAATTTGGTTTTGTATTGGACACAAAAAATGTAGTAGTAATGAAAATTAGACATGAGCGCTCTATATGGCTGAAATGTGCAACAAAGTAGAAACGAATGATGTGAGTGAGAGAGACAAGTCTGTTAAAACAGTTTTCAATAATATAGTATGAGTTTGACATCATCCAATTGGCATACCTTGGCTTTTGCTTAAACAACGCCCCTGGCGGTTCATACAAGACGACCAAAGATTTTGCATGACCTGGAGACATATTGCCAAGATGAATGGGAAGCTATAACACCAGCAAGAATTCGGGGCCACATAGACAACTATCACAAATGACTGCACGCTGTCATTAGCCGCTTTACGACCAAGTAGTTACAGGAACGTAGTTATAGGAACAGTTCACTTCTAAACAGTTCTACTAACTACTCGCCCCCAAAAACAGTTTTGCTGTTTGCATTCACACTGGGCAAGTGGCCATAGGAACTGGTAGGAGGGATAAGGAAGTGACGCAAGCACCGCAACAGTCTTTTATAGCGTCGTCACTAGACTTTAACGTAGAGCCACATACAACGACATTTCACAATTTAATGTTTTTGTAATGCTGGATGTATGATTGGAGATAAGTGTGTAAATTATGTTACGTATGCCGATGATCTGGTTGTTCTCAGCCCTAGTAGTGCTGGGTTCCTACCGCGGCTTGCTGTTTGTTTGTTCAGATTACGAGGCTGAAATCGACATCCAATACAATTAAAAAAAGAGTGTTGTGTTGATATCTCCTAATAATGGAATTCGAACCACAGCGTTTAAAAACTAGGCTGAAGTCATAGAAAATGAGTAGCTACTTAACAGAGAAACACAAAAGACGAAGGCTCCAGCATAATATGTAGCCAATTATACGCAACAGACAAACGAAGCGACAGGCATAATTTACAAGTTGGACCAATCAATGTAGACCTAGGAAAAGGGACCCTGCTCTAGAGTAGGACCTAAAAGAGTTATAAGAACTGCGGTGCGATGAACTAAATAATTGCGCAATTTCTTCTATTGGAACACAAGAAAAAAAAGTTTATAGGAACGTTATGTTCTAGGAACTACAAAAATCCCTGCGGTCGGAAAGCGGCTATTGATGCTAAAGAGGGCAATACACCGTTTGAGAACTGAAGGTATTCAGACTTATGAACAGGGTCCATTTCATTATTTTCTTTGTTGCCATGTTTTGTTTTTTGATTGTGCCATTCTGTTATGACCTACAGTTGAATATGAATCCCATGAGAAAAAAAATGGTTTTGCCTACTCTGGTACATCTATTGCCAATTATCAAGGGGTATGCAAACTTTTGAGCACAACTCTATATTCATTTGAATGTAATAATAGGATCTAATAGAACATTCAATAAATTAAGTAACAGTGGAATATAGCATTTAATAACAATGTCTCGTAATTTAACCACTAATTTAATGTAAAGGTGATGTGGCAGCTCTTTTGCTCTGCTGATGACTCCATCAAACTCTTGTAATGTGAGGCTATCAGTACTGCCTCAGACTTATATTTATACTTCTACGTCAAGGTTACGGTGTAGCCTACACCGTAGCTAGCTGTCTGTGCCACAACCTGCACAGTACCCTTCGCCGTCGCTGACGTGCACCTCTCCAGAAATGTAAGATCTTTGATTGGTCGGCATGATTGCATTGCAGCACAACGCAGACTCAGACGGAGAAGTATAAACTACGTAGCCTTGATGCAGAAGTATAAATTGGCCTTCAGCCTTCCTCTTCCTCCACCTAAGATTGCTAGTTTGTATAAGCTACTAATAACCAGGCTCATCGTTGTTTAAATTACATGTAGAAACACAGCCATTACCATCAAGTTTTAACTAGGTGCTAGTTACCCATAGAAGGGTAATGCAGTTGCCCCATGCACACCCATCAAATATATTACTACTTTACTGAAAAAGATCAGTGGATTATTGACCTCTCTAAACCAGTGGATTATTGAATGCTTTCCTTTATGGACAACAAATATATGGATTTAACTTAATTAAAATGTATCTACAAAGTTTTCAAAATATGAAAATAAACACATTTACCGGTACCTCAACATCATTTTGTGGGAATTTTTTCAAAAGTTGTGATTAAAGGACAATTTTAGTTGAGCAAGATCAGTGCCAGCCAGTGAAAGTGTTGGGATACATTTGGTGACATGTCGTGGGCGTTATGTGAAATAAAGATAGGCCTATTAACCACGCATTGAGCGAATTAGCTATCTACTATAGCTAGCTAGACACCTGAATGAAATACCAGCAACTACTTTATTTACTGTTCCATTTTTACAGTCTTTGTTGTTTTTGGGTGAATATTAATTTGTCTACAACAGACACAGAAATTAGCTAATATATAAGACAGGGTTTGCTGTTGGACAACACTGTGAAGGAATGCACACTCCTGATAATAATTTATATGAAAATATTTAAGAATCTAATGTTTGCCATTCATTTGTCTGTGTTCCCAGGGCACACTTGTGAATGAAACTTATGTCTCAATGTGTCCACCCAGGTAAATAAAAAAAGAAAAATACAATACATTGCATCCACAATCACAGTAATAGTTATGATAATACATTTACTAACAAGATTGCTGTTATTTGGAATAACACTTAACTAAGTTTTATGTATTTGGATGTTTCTTATTGTTCCTATAGTACTACACATTTGAAGCTTTAGCCTAGAATAGATTAATATACAATGATATTTACGTAGTAAGTGGATGGTAATAAAAGTGTACTTACACTCTCTTTGAATCACATATATAATTACTTTAATTACATATAACTACTAAGTAGTTATATATCCGCTTCAATGAGTACTTAAATTAGTTGATTTCCACCACCTCTGTTGTCTTCAAAATGTTTTATGTTTTTGTATGATCTTTTCTAGCCCTTTTTTGCTTATTCGCCATTTCAAATATTGAATGCTTACTAATGATTTGTGTGGTGTTTCAGAGTTTCTCTTAAATGTATGCACTCTCTGTGAGTTGCTTTGGATAAGAGCATCTGCTAAATGACTAAAATTTAAATGTTATACTGTATAATATTTACATACTTTTAACCCAGGTAACAACACATAACACCGAAATTGTTCCTATGTTCCAACTCGCTTGTACTGCGTACTTACGTTTTTGTTACTACAAAGATATGTGGGTATTACCCTGTAAGTAAGGGGCTTTAATTTTAATTGTTACAGTGCCAAATAAGAAAGGAAGTCTCATTGCACTGGTAAGCATTCTATACATTTCCATTAATCTCCCTGTGTTACAGACTCTCAGCTGCATGCGCAGAGTGACCAAGATTTAACAGCCATTTTGTTTTATGGATGCCATTCATTTAAATCAGGCTCTTTGGCAGACAGCAGGCAAAGTCAATTAGGAAAGTAGTCTTTTGGGACCACCCAAGTCTCACACACCAATGTACTGTAGATGAATGACAAAGCAACACTAATTTAGATTCCTGTTGTTATAGAAAAGTCTTAATACCTCTCCTGAATATCTGTCATAAATAAATAACATGATGACACTGATTTATTCTAAAGTACTAAGGCATAGATTGATGAGTAATCACTCAAGGCTGGATGTTGCTGCTTTGTCTGAGAAACAACACACCAAAGATCCTTTTTACATTGTCTAACCTGAATGCATTAGATGTACAGGAACACTAGCATACATGTATTTTTCAATTCCATAAAGCCAGAATCTGATTCCACGTTCTTTCTTAATCATGCATTAGCATTTCATATATCTGGCTATGGGAAAGATGGGCAATAAATGGAAATCAAACTCTAGCGAGGGGTGATGTACAGTACTGTTTTGCCTCACAAATCTTCCTCTCCTGAGTCAGAAGCTTGAGCAATGGGCCAAATGGATAAAGCACTGCAGGGAAACAAGCTCCACTGCATCACCATTTGTCAGCTCTTCCTCCTTTACTGTTGGCCACTTGCTTTAAAATACGTGCCCAAGTGCATTAGCTAAAAACCTGTTTGTCTGGGGGACTGGGTGGTGTGTCACTGTATCAATGCGTCTGAATCATTTGCGTGATAGTCATGTTGACTCAGTCCTGCACAACATTTTTAATCCTGTTTTTATTTTTATTTCTACGTGTCTTATGACAATGTTGGCGTAACAATAAAGGGAATAAAACGTCTAAATTCCATATAACATGTCTACAGTATACACCATCATTCCTTCCAGTTCTCTGTGCCAATTACTGGAATTAACTGCAAAGAAAAGGGAGATTCTCATCAAGCTCACTGATTTTAAGCATCAACTGTCAGAGCTGGTTTGCGACCATTGTCTTTGTAAATAGCTCACCCCTATCTACCTCATTCAGACATTTTTATTTGAACATTTACACCCCAGGATCTCTGCCCCACCCAATGGTGTATTTGCACACTATAATTTGCACATTTCTACTATGTTTTGACAGTCAATTCAGTGTATTTCATGTGTAAGATGACGTTGTATTTTTCAATAATTTGCTTTGTCTTGGCCAGTTCACCGTTGTAAATGAGAACCAACAAAGGAAAACAGGACAAGAGAAACACATACACAAACAAACACAAATAAAGTAAAAAGTCTTCGGCTCCTCCTCCCCTTTGTTGGTTGAAGTCACCGGCTTACTGAGACCACCAGCTCTAACAACACTCCCCGGCAACCCAAGGCTGCACTATTCAATGCACGACAGCACCTCCGCACACCTGTTCTTCATCACCTCATCACCACCCCTTTAAAGCCCTGGGTTGCTCATGTGGATGTTGTGCTGTTTTGCCATGTGTTACTTGTCATGTTATTTGGTATTTGTGTGGGAATTCGTCCCTCCTGCCTACTATTTTTAGCCTGGGAGAACACTGATGGACCTCCGGCAAATTTGAGATTTGCTCTGCTAGACAGTCTGGCCAAGAGCCCATTCAAGCCCATTTCCAATTTTTCCAAATCGAGGCACCAATCACAACCGTTGAGGCGGGCTTTACACAATGAGGATAGCGCAGCTATATACGGTCATTGGTTGAAGCAGACAATTACAATGTCAGCTGCCGCAATGGAATATCCGGAATATCACTCGTTCGAATCAGCTATGGCGTCTGTTTTAAGCGATTTAAAAGTTTCCTTTTTGTTTAAAATCCAAGCAAAGAACAACACTCGAAAGCCTTCATATCTAAAAAAAGATGTTGTTGCGGTCTTGCCGAATCGATTCGGCAAAGTCTTATATATCCAATTGCGCAAAGAAACCAGAACTACAAAACTCTCCAGCCACACTTACGGGGCTTAACAATGAATTCAATGAGCCTGTTGACCACCACTCTCATACACACTTAACAGCTCCTGTGTCTCACAGGTAGATGTTTCACGTGTAAGGGTTTTCTCCTATGTCTCTTTTTTTTGCTCAACAACCAGGGGCTTATACTACTTACCAATCCAAGATCACGCTAGTCAACTCTCTCCTACATGAAAAGGCACTGCAATAGGCTACAGCCATCTGGGATAGAGTAGAGGCAGCGGTTTCTCTATACGACACCTTTTTGACATGGTTCAGGGTGGTGTTCAAACCTGCTACATAGGGTGAGCACACTGTTAAATGACGTCAGAGTGAAAACCCCACTGCTGTGTACGCTATAGCATTGAGATGATATGATACCTGTGTACGCTATGATACCTGTGTACGCTATGATACCTGTGTATGCTATGATACCTGTGTACGCTATAGCATTGAGATGAACAATTGCTGCTCCATCTGAATGGAATGAGTGTGCTTTACGCACAGCTTATCAAACAGGATTATGGGAGGATGTTCAACTAGAATTAGCCTGTTGTGATGACCATATGGATTTGGGAAAGCTCTTAGCAGCACATCTATAAGGTTGGATGAGGTACTTTGTCTATTACTACTAGGAGAGATGGATCCAGAATGTCCATAGAGGGGACCCAGCTCCATTCCTCTGGACTGTATCCCTACGCCAACTGCAAGCGCCCCCTATGCTCCCTGGAGTTTAAGATGGAATGGACTGCGTAGGCTGGCTCATCACTGACCTACAAGGGACGAGGTAGAGCGGCGTGGAGACCCTCACGGTCCATGGGCCCAGCCACCACTGGCCTGAGAAGGGACACATGGAAGGAAGGGTAAATGCGATAGAAGATACAGAGCTGTAAACTATAGGTCAGATTGCTGATCCGCCACATTACTTTGAAGGGTCAGACAAACCGGGCCCTAAGTCCACAGCTGCTCATTGGAACCACTCATCCAACGTGGGGACATGCATCTGGGGGGCTGCAAGTGGGCCAGAACCGGCTGGTATCCTAGGACACATTGAAAGTGTGTATGGTTAGTGGGGGAGTGGCGCAGAGAGTTCTGGGTATAATCCGCCCAGGGCAGCATCGACAATCACTCCCCCAGCCAGTCCTGGCAGTAACTGCATAATAAATGTGCCATCTCCTGATTCACCCTCTACTTGGCTGTTGGATTCTGGGTGGTAGCCAGTGGCAAGACTCACTGTGACCCCCAACTTTTTCCATAAAAACCTTTCTTATACCTGGGAAGTGAATTTCTTTCTTCACACTGGCATGATATACCCTGGAATCCTGTAGTGGCAAATCACGTGTGTGTGAAGAAGGCCTTAGCTATCTGCAAAGCAGTGGGAAGACCTGGAAAAGTCAGTAGTCTACAGGACTGAAAAGTGGTCCAATATGACCAGGACAGTGGTCTGCCCCTCCACTGATGGTTCATGTCCATTCGGTAATGGGCAATGGTTGTAGCGTTCCATAGGGGAGGTGCCTAGGGTTCTTACATTGTGCATATGTGGTACAGGATGTCACACACGATCTGACATCCACTCCCATGGTGGGACACCAGTATTTACCACTCAGGGCCTGTAGCGTAAAATTGGCTTTTTGTAAATATTTTATTATAACTTTCCATGTGAAAACACTGAAGAAATGACACTTCGCTACAATCTAAGGTATGAGTATGCAGCTTGTATAACAACGTAAATTAGCTGTCCCCTCAAAATAATTCCACACACAGACATTCAAATCTAAACCACTGGCAACAAAAGTGAGTATATCCCTAAGTGAAAATGTCCAAATTGGGCCCAATTAGACATACTCGTTGGTGTTACAAGGTCTCAGGTGTGAATGGGGAGCAGGTGTGTTAAATTTGGTGTTATTGCTCTCACACTCCCTCATACTGGTCACTGGAAGTTCAACATGGCACCTCATGGCAAAGAAGTCTGAGGATCTAAAAAAAATTATTGTTGCTCGACATAAAGATGACGTAGGCTATAAGAAGATTGCCATGACCCTGAAACTGAGCTGCAGCATGGTGGCCAAGCCCATACAGCGGTTTAACAGGGACAGGTTCCTCTCAGAACAGGCCTCGCCATGGTCGACCAAAGAAGTTGATGTGCTCAGCGTCATATCCAGAGGTTGTCTTTGGGAAATAGATGTTTGAGTGCTTCAAGCATTGCTGCAGAGGTTGAAGGGGTGGGGGTTCAGCCTGGCAGTGCTCAGACCATACGCCAGTGGCGGCTGCTGGTCATTCAATTTCGGGCCTACATCATAAAAATTTTCCTTTTATTTATACATAAATTCTGCCCTACATTCCTTTTCAAGTAAATGCTCTGCGACCCTGTTGTACCAACTAGGCGTCTTTTCCAGTGACTTGACCGGTGTCCTCTCAATGGCCAGCAGAGCTAGGCTCCTTAAAACACCTTGGCCCATTGTGTAGGACTTCAGCCGCTTTAAATAAGAGAAGCTCCATTGAAGACGTAGCTCCAATTGTTGCCATTAATGAGAACAGTTCGTATAGCTCAAGTCATTTTTAATAGTATGGGACATACCAGAAAACACAGTTGAGGACTTGAATTGTGTGACAGGACAGAGTGATATTTAGCGAATGTTTCTGATTGCTCTTTTCATGCCTTTTATATGCCCTGTCAAAGTTAGACAGAGCTCCAAACCCAACCTTTGACCAAACAACACATCCGTGAGATGGTTTCATCAAGAGGCATGGCCAGCAGGACATTTTCTTTGTCACAGCACTTCCAGTCAGTCAGCTTACTTTGTCATACCTGGAGAGCTGAAAAGACCTGATACTTTGCCTTACCTTTTGCACTAAATCAATCTTACGTGTTGATCTGCCCTGCTGTTTAATTCTAAGTTTCTCCTCGTAAGGAAGACTTTCAAATGGCTTCGCCAAAATCACGTCAACAATATTAGCATTGTCTGCCATCATGTGCCGTTTGCTAGCTGGCTAGTTCACCTACAACACTAGCCTAGCCTACTGTATGAAAGAAGTAATGTACTGTATGAACGAACAATCTAACAAAAGATTATTAAATGCGAAAGAGGAAATGTGGGAATTAGGTTAACCTGAAACAAGGAATATGATATAAAATTGTATGAAATGTATGATGAAAATTGGCTAGCAATTTTGCCAAGCAAATACCAAAAAATAGGTTGCAGCAGTTTGTCTTTCGACTACACTTGCGAAATTCGTGATGAGTCTTTCTGAGCTAGAATAGCTTTGGCAAATTTTTATAGTACAAAATCACTGTCAATCATAAGGAGATGCTGTCTTTCGACAGACCCTCCACTCATCATGCAGAAGCCCGGAGTCCAGGCCAGCCCACTCCTCCATTCACCCCCAGAGATGCTGAGCATCCGTGGGTGGGAAATAATCGCAGCATTTATCCAATGACCATCTAGCTTCAAACCACTGAAAAAAACTGTTAAACGCAGCCCCATTGAAGTCCATGGACACCAAGGCTTCAACAGGGAAATGCACTGTGATGCTAACTCATCTTCGAGATGAAAGTGTTCTAACGCATTTTTGGTCAATAAAATGTTAACACAATAGTACATATTTGACCATAAATCTTTGAACATTTTAGGGGCTTCTCTTCCAGTCTTAAAGAAATCACACCTGACTATGGCACTGTATGTATTTTTTATATAGAAAATATATTTTAAATAAAAATATCTAGACAAGAATGGGAGTGTAGAATTTAGCTCCAAAATGATACGTAAAAGTGCTGTGTAACAGCTAACTTGAGAGTGACATAAGAGCAGTTGTTCTGCAGCTGGTCTTGAGTGGTAAAGACTTTTGTGCAGGTGGTGATTTTCATATGGCAATAACAACACCCAAACTGATGACTTTAGAGTGGCCACCCATGATTTACATTAGAATAAATCCAAAAGGTTTTTAGATTATTATAGAATGGGGATTTATCACACCTGGCAATTTGCATATGCTTTTTAGGAGGGTGTTCCATGTGAGCTTGACAAATATTGTGAAAATGCATCTACACACTGAAAGGCAATATCCTTTTTGTCTTACCATTATTTAACCAGGTTAGTTGACTAAGAACAAGTTCTTATTTACAGCAACGACCTGGGAGCAATTAGGTTAAAGTGCCTTGCCCGAGGACACAACAACATTTGGCACAGTCGGAAATCATACTGGCAACCTTCTGAGTACAAGTCAGCCTCCTTAACCGCTGAGACACCTACCCCCCTTTCAATATAAATCCTGAGATTGTTGGGAGGCTGTGTTCATAGGGACTGGAAGGGACAGAAAACCCAACATTCCTGCAACAGAAAACTACAGTGCCCTCTGCTGGACAAACTCTGTCCTCCCATTTAATTACATTTTACTCATGTAGCAGATGCTCTTATTATATCCAGAGCGACTTACAGTTAGTAACGGTACATTCCCCCCGGAACAAATTAAGGTTAAGTGCCTTGCCCAAGGATATAACAACATTTGGCATTGTCAGAAATTGAACCAGCAGCCTTCCGACTATAAGCCTGACTCCCTGAACATTCTTACATCCTACTTCTTACCTCAGCTTGAGGGATCCATTGAGGGTTCCATTTCTTTTAAGTTTGCCACCTATGTCACGTCATATTCCTACCAAAAAGACAGACAGCTGGTAGGAAACCAGAACACACAAAGTTAGTAGTGAGTACTAGAGCCCAACCAATATGGGATTTAATTAACTGATACCAATTTCTTTGGGGAAACTCTGATACTGATGTACAGTTTGACAAATTATGCTTAACACCGTCCAGGAGTGATCTGCTTTCTTCACTGTTCTTACTATAAAAAGTATGCATATCTTAGAGCTATGCTCAACAACAGGTATCTCCAACCCTGTTGGAGAATATGATTAGAAATGTCTGTGCTGACCAAATGGATGCAACTGAGTCCATGGAACAGTCCTCTTAACCTGAGTGGACTGTTACACACATCTAGTTATTTCATTATCATAAAGCAGGGCTGCCCAACCCTGTTCCTGGAAATCTACCATCCTGTAAGTTTTCATTCCAACCCTAATTTAGCACACCTGATTCTAATAATTAGCTAAAGGAATGCTAAAATATGTTGCCCAGAACAAGGGTTGGAGAGAAAACTTACAGGGTGGTTAATCTCCAGGAATAGGGTTGGGTTGCTCTGTCATAAAGAATATAAAATGAACAAAAAATGCAGACAGAGGACAAAGGAAAAACCTGAATAAATTACTGGAGGAACAAGACGAATGCAGATGTTGTGGGGGGGCATTTTCCTGGCATGGTTTGGGTACAATAACAGGCAACTTGTAAGTCTGATTCAAACAACGGTTTGCATAGAAAGGTATTTCAGTTTAATACAGGTGTAAAATTTGGCTGGTGAGAAGGCTACCCCCTCTTTCAGAGACATGCTTATAAAGCTGTAAAACCTATTTCTTGATATTTTAACAATATGAAAAAAGTGATTCATATAAGATACAGTTTCCCCATACTATGTAGTGTTTTGTTACACACAAAAGCAATGCCTAAAATTCATGATAGTTATCAAAGATGGATCTGTAGGAAAATAACAAATAAAATGATTAAAACCATTGCAATTTTTATGTAATTCTTATTTCTAATCTTCATGGAAATTAGTCAATTCAATTAAAGAAACTAAGGTACATTGGCTGTTCAATATCTCCGTTCGTAAACCCACCCACCGGTCAGCTTTGTCCCGGATGTGTAGGTATTTACTTGCTCTATAGTGGGCAGGGGATAGATGGGAACACAATCCATACAGTGATGCGTGTGGTCTGACACAGTACGGTACTGTGATGGAAAAGAGCCATAAGGAAGGAAAGACACTGCAGCAAGAAATCTTGGACCTCCAGAAGCTGTCTGGAATTCTAGGTTGGTCAACTAGAAACTTGTTTAATATAATCATTTATTATTATACAAATATTGATAGATATTTTTTCTGGAATACATCCAGGACTTGTAGGGACATGCATTTCTTAAAATTCCTTGACATAATGTACACTTACCGGCCACTTCATTAGGTACACTTTGCCAGTACCGGGTTGGATCCCTTTTTGCCTTCAGAACCGTCATCTTGGTTCATAGCAAAGATGATTCAACAAGGTACTGGAAACATTCCTCAGAGATTTTGGTCCATAGTGACATTTTTGCATCACGCAGTTGTGGTAGATTTGTCGGCAGCATTTCCATGATGTGAATCTACCCTTCCATGACATCCCAAAGCTGCACGATTGGATTGAGATCTGGTGACAGTGGAGGCCATTTGAGTACAGTGAACGCATCGTCATGGCCGTAACTACCATTGAGGACACCGAGGTCATGACCTCGGTATTTTTTTATAGAAGTGTCGAAAATATATAGCCGACGAAACAATTATCCTTGCATCAACGGACCGTCACGTGACACGTACTTGCAGATACTGCTGTCATGTCGAAACGAAAGTAGTCGGCTGTAGCGGAGTGTTACCTTAACCAATTAAACA
>JACXGM010017872.1:0-19443 GCA_016801145.1 Umbra pygmaea | reverse complement strand
TATACACAGGCAGAGTAATCTAAAACAAGCAAAGGTCAGACCGGAATAATATTTCATGAATAGAGTGCTCAGTAAGAAGAATAAAGTACTTACAATACCTCGCAAGGAGGCTATGGGTGAGTGTGGCTTAAATACAAAATGGAGTGATCAGGTGTGGTGAATAATGATAATTGAGTCCGGGTATGGGAACTGTAGTTCTTAGGAGGTATGACTAGGGAAGCTGTAGTCCATAGGAAGTAAAACTGGTGAATGGGAATTGTAGTTCTCAGCGGGATGAAATAGGGAAGTGGCAGTGTCCAAGGAAGGGGAATTGGGAATCGTTACAGGCTGGAGGATCTGAGGGACCTGAGGGCTACATGGGGATGAATTATATCAGCTATGTAGCTGGGGGCCAGGGCATGAAGAGCTTTAAAAACCATCAGCAGTATTTTAAATTGTATCCTAAACTGGACTGGAAGCCAATGCAAGGAGGCTAGGACAGGTGTAATGTGTTCATGCTTTTTTGTGTTTGTGAGCAGCCTGGCTGCTGCATTTTGGACCATCTGGAGCCGTGCCACCAGTGTCAGGGGGAGACCAAAGTAGAGGGAATTACAATAGTCTAAGCGGGAGGTTATGAAAGCATGGACAACTTTTTCCAGGTCATTGTATGACAGGACGGACTTGAGTTTATAAATTATTCTTAATTGATAAAAAATCAATTAAGAATAAATGAAGGATAAATGATGTGCAGCAATGTGAGCGTTCTGCCTTCAGCCGAACTTCTAGGCACCATCTACAAAGTGCAAAATCGAAAGTTGATTCAAACATACATTTCAATGGCTTCACTGTTATTGAGTCTATTGCTTCCAAAATCACTCCACACATCTAGGGCCTCCCTCTACACATACATAAAATTGTGTATGTGTAGAGGACAGAATGTCAAAGATATAAATATATATCCAATAATAATAAACCTCTGATGTCGTTGGTCCATCTTGTGTCTTATGGCTGGTGCCAGGTGGAGGTGCTGGTAGTGTGGAAGCAGGTAGAGTCTAGATGAGCTTGGCACACTCTGCTGTAACATCTCACAGCATCCTTGGCTTGGTTACCAAATGCCACTGTTTTGAACCTAGGATCCTGAATGGTTGCAGCCTGTATGCAAGTGTATGGTCTCCGGACACTGCCTGGCCATCAACAACCTTAGTAGCTTTGCACCCAATCCAGTTGCTGTGGGATTGGTTCTACTAGTAATCTTCAATGCTATTTTATGTTGGATCATCCTCACCATTGGAATAACCTAGAATATAGGACAAATATTATTCATTATTGTTTGCACTTGTGCTGTATGGCAATTGTTGTTAGACTGATAGATCCCACACTAAAATAACCTTGGAGGCTGACACATTGCTCTCAGTGGACAATTTCACAGTAGCATGGTTGAAGGGGGCAAGGACGGAGAGAGACTGACAGATGGCTTCATTTTCATCACTGGACATAGCTGTAATGTCTGTCTGTATAGTGGATAGAGCTGCTCCTACTGCCTCCCTCTGGTCGCACAGACGCTGGAACATTGAGAAGGTGCTGTTCCATCTTGTCTCCACTTCTTGGACCAGGTTCAGCTGTGGCCTGCCCATCTGTCTTAGGACATCTGTCAACCTGTCCTTGGCTGGTCAACTAGATTTGAATAATGTCACAATCTTCCTTGCTTTTGTGTGTCCCACTCAATATCTAACTTGTTCCTACCCTCTTACCATCCACCACTGGCCTGAGGAGAGACACATGAAAAACAGGGTGAATGCGCATGTCCACCGACAAAAGCAACCTGTTAGACACAACATTGACCCTTCTCAGGATTTTAAAGGGCCCTACAACCTGAAAAAATAGAGCTAGATCCGATCCCCAGGGTGGTAAAGGGGCGTTGCCCCCCTCAGTGATGGTCCACTCGGTGCTTATTGCGGCACACGGCGTGCTGCAGACGTACATGGGCAGCACTCCATGCATCGTCCATGTGCTGGAACTACTTTCTCGGTCTGGCTTTGATGCCATGGGGCCAGAAATGGATGAAAATCCAACACACAGTGAAACGGAGTAAGGTTAGTAGAGGAGTGGTGAATGGAATTCTGGGCATATTCCGCCCAGGGCAGAAACGCTAACCTCCAGGATGCCATAGTACCAGAAGACGTGAGTAAACAGAGCCTCCGCTGTCTTTAGGGCTCTGGGCACACCGAGGAGAGGTAGGAGAAGACAAGCCTTTGAGAACCTGTCCACAACAACCAAGCTCTCAGTATGTTCATCAGAGGGGGGAAGATCGGTGACAAAGTCGATGGACAAATGCGACCAGGTTTGCTGCGGAACAGAAAGAGGCAATCATTTCCCTGCAGGAAGGCGTCTTGGTACTTTACACTGGGCGCACACCGAGCAGAAGGAGACATACACCCTCACGTCCCTAGCTTGGGTCGGCCACCAGTACTTATACTTGCCAGGCAGCTGAGCATGCGACCAATACCAGGATGACCCGAGGAAAGAGTGGGCCCAGCAGAGGAGCCTTTCCCGAATGGAGAAAGACACATACTGGTGATTAGCGGGACAGTGCGCCAGAGCTGGTTCCATGCGCAGCGCCCACTGAATCTCGGTATCCAGCTTCCATAGTACAGGTGCCACTATACAGGCCTCTGGCAATATGGGACTATCATCTACCAGCCGGTCTTCAGTGTCATACTGGCGCAAAAGAGTATCGGCCTTCCCCTTATTTCTGTCTAAAATGTAAGTCAGCTTGTACGTGAACCTGGCCAGGAACAGAGCCCATCTAGCTTGGCGGGGGTTCAATATCTTCACTTCCTGGATTCACTCCTGGTTACGGTGGTCAGTCCATATGAGGGAAGGGTATTTAGCCCCCTCTAACCAGTGCCTCCATCCCATAAGGGCCTTGACAACAGCCAACAGCTCATGATCGCCAATGTCGTAGTTTTGTTTGGCAGGTGTCATCTTCTGGGAGTAAATGGAGCAAGGACAAAGCTTAGCAGGAGGACCCAACCTCTGCGATAGCACTGCCTCTACCTTACTCTTGGAAGGATCAACCTCCACCAAGAACTGTAATGAAGGGTCAGGGTGAGCCAAAAGAAGCAGATGAGAACAAGGTCTTGGTGAAAGCTCTGTCCGCCTCACAGCACCACTGCAACCTGGTAAGTCCACCCTTCAGCAGGGACAAGATCGGAGCCACAATCCTGCCAAAACCACAAATGCACCTCCTACAATAATTGACGAAACCAAGAAAATGCTGTACTGCTTTCACCGTGGTCAGGGTCGGCCAACTAAGCACAGCACTAACGCGATCCAGCTCCATCTCCACCCCTGTCGTGGAGATGCGGTATCTCAGGAAGGGGACGGCTTGTTGGAAGAAAAGGCACTTCTCAGCCTGAACATATAAGTAATGCGTCTCTCAAGCACTCGACGGACAGGCGCATACATAAAACCATACAGCATAACCAGATATTCGTAGTGGCCAGTCGTAGTGCTAAATGCGGTCTTATTCTAATCTCCCTCGCGGATACGCACAAGATTGTTGGCACTTCTAAGGTCTAATTTTGTAAAGAAGTGCGCACCATGCCTATTTTCAATGAAAGAGGAAATTAGGGGAAGTGGATAGGTGATCTGGATTAATGCACGGTAGTCTATACATGGACGCAGACCCCCATCTTTCATCTTTACAAACAAGAAATTAGAAGATGCAAGTGAAGAGGAAGGGTAAATGTATCACTATCACAGTGATTGTTCCATCGCCTTGGTCCCAACATACAACATGACACCTAGGCAGTTCCAAATCCAGTAGGATATCTATTGCACAATCGCAAGGCTGATGAGGAATTCATTTGGATGCTTTCCTTTTGAAAAAAACGTGCGCTAGGTCTAAATATTCAATTGGAATAGGAATGTTGGAGGCACTGTTTGGACTTTTCACCATGGTGGCTCAGTGAAACCAGAACACACCTTCCCAAGCACCCACGATACCATCCATCTATGGACCTAAAAGGCCAAGAAAAAGAAGGGTTGTGTATAGCTAACCAAGGGAGCCCCAGTACTATGAGGCTAGAAGGAATGTCAAACACATAAAAAGACACTCAGTATTCCTTGCTAAAGACAGCGTAGCCACTAGAATATTAGTCTGCTGTACAAAACTTGAACCTAATGGTCGACTATTTAAAGGCTGAATGGGTAGCGGTCTAATTAGGTGTTGTGCAGGAATATTTAGAGAGTGCCAAAGTGTTACATCAATAAAATTACCCACTGCCCCAGAATCTACAAGTGCCTTAAGTGGGTTGGAGCTAGGGTATGCATGAAAATGTACAGGTATAAGTAACTGTGTATTGGAATTTACCTGGGATGGTGCATGGGTGCCTGTGCTGCTACTCCCTGGAATGGAAAGACGCAGGTGGCAAGTGGCCGCATAGTGCCCCCTGCTGCCACAGAAGGTACATGTCTCCCTGTCTCCCGTGTCCCCTGTCTGTCTCCCGGATGCCTGTACTGCCCAACTCCATGGGTACTGGCCCGGACGCAAGTCCGCATGGAACTGGTAGCGTGCTTCCGATGCACCCCCGTGCATCAGGAGGCTGTACAGCCGGATTGCCATGTCCACCACCTGGTTGAAATCCAGAGTGGTGTCACGGCAAGCGAGCTCCCACCGGGCATCCTCCCGCAGGCTGCATCGGAAGTGATTGAGAGCCAGGTCGTTCCATCCAGAACAGGTGGACGGTATGGGGTGTAGGCGGCACTCCGGAGATGGCAGCAGCTGGTGGTGACACAGAATCCCCTTGTGCCTGTCCTAGAGGAACCCTACTGTCCTCTAGTTGATTCACTGAAAGAACCACTTGCTCCATTGTTTCCGTGAGTCTCTCTAGCTTTGTATGGTGTTCCTTTAGCGTTCCCACTATGCCAGAGAGCTCAAGGGGCCCTGTTGACTCCATGTCGGGATTGGTGGGATATTCTGTCATGATGTAGAGGAGTGAGAGTGGAACGCAGGATGAGAAGTTAGTAAAACAGTAGTTTTACTAAGCACGTCAAATTAAGGCTACACACTAGCAGCCAACATACTAGCAAAGTAGAAAGTGCACACTTCACAGTACATAAAAAGAGTCATTATAACACACAAGCACTGTATTTTCCAGAAGTGGCTACTCTCAGAGTTTAGCTACGAACAGCATGCAGGATGACAATATGTTAATATCCCACACTCCCTCAATATCCCACACTCCCTCATTGATGACAGGCCCTTAAATATACTAAAGATCACACCAAGATGTAGACGTCGACCTACCCTAGTCGCGCCAGAAGACGTCGACCGACCCTAGTCACGCCAGAAGACGTCGACCAACCCTAGTCGCGCCAGAAGACGTCAACCGACCCTAGTCGCGCCAGAAGACGTCGACCGACCCTAGTCGCGCCAGAAGACGTCAACCGACCCTAGTCGCGCTAGAAGGAGCGGATATGGTGACAGTGAGCTCTTAATTGTTTCCAGAGCTGTAAATTTAAGTTTGATTAAAAGTCATTCATTAATGTCAAGACTTGTTTTATTAAAATTACATTTAGACTGTAAAAGATGGCCATTAGCACATTTTTTATAGAGGGTATATATGGAAGCCCATAGGGGACAGTATTCCAATGATTATGCCATTTCACAAATGCATTATCATTTTCAATATATGTCAGTGTTATTTGAGACAATATTAAAATTGAAATGCAATAAACCAAATTTCATTTAAATTTTCACATAATAACGGAATAACATTTTGACATTTCATTTTCAAAGATGTACCCCGCTTTATAGTGGACTATATTCAGGTCTGACAGATTGCATTTTCATGATCGAGTTTTGTCCCTAAAAGAGCGTGGTGACTTGAAAATGGAGATGCAGTTGACCGAAGGCGCTGAATATTGTCCACTGCACAGCACATTCGAGTCTGTCAAATGAGATGTCAATTATGTTTTCATTTCCATTTTCAAATAGTTAGAAAGTGCATTTTAATTTTAATTCAGATTTAAATAATGCTTGCATTATTTTCCACTAATGGAAAATTTGGCAAAATGTATTATATTGCATTTAAATTTTTATATTTGCATTATCATTTGAATATAGTCCACTGTAAAGCAGAGTACGTCTTAGAAAATGAAATTTCAAAATGGTTGCCCATGACTCTGTCGCCGGTTGACCGCTTTTCCTTCCCTGGACCACTTTTGATACTGATCACTGCAGACTGGGAACACCCAAGAAGAGCTGCAGTTTTGGAGATGCTCTGACCCAGTCTTCTAACCATCACAATCTGGCCCTTGTCAAAGTCGCTCAAATCCTGACGCTTGCCCATTTTTCCTGCTTCTAACACATCAACGTTGAGGACAAAAATAATTGAGCATCAATTCAAGGTTAAGTGCCATCACATTAAGTGCCATCACGTATATCAAGGTTAAGTGCCATCACGTATATTTAAAAAATATACCAGTCACTCAGATTACTTAGCCAATATTTTGACAAACATTTCTTAAATAATTTAGATATTCCCGGTTAGAAATAACATGGTATATTGCTGAAATTCTGTAAACTTTTGTGACCAAGACATAAGAAAAAAACAAAGGTTTTAGTTATCGCTTTAAGCTCTGTGTGATCACCATGCAGTCAGAATGCACAATGGCTGACATTAACTAGCCACATCTCATAATCTGAAAGAGCAACCCTGAGTTTAAAAATGTAAGATAAAATCGCAGGCTCACACCGATTTCATGGCAAAAAATACATCACTAGAGTAGTTACCAATTGGAGATTAATTTGTTCAGATCAATCTCAGTACTTGTTAAAAAAAATTACTTGTCCTTTTAGACAAGTGCAGTGTACATTCTACCTTCCGACTATTATTTTTACTTGTCCCAGACAAGTGGGCAAGCCTAATGTCAATACCTGAATTGAACAATAATCTGTCGCAGATACGTTTTGAAATGAAGTCGCAATTATCAGACAATATCCATGAAGACAAGATATATGCTAGCTAGCCAGCTAGCTAGTTACCCCTCCATCAACCATCTTCGAGAAATAGATAGAGAAGCCAGTGGCCTAGTTAGCAATTCACTGTATTGTTGACCGATACAATCGTCACTAAATCCTCTAGCAATTGAATGCTATTCCATCTAACTAGATTCACTTGATACAGACTAACCAACATACAGTGGGTATAAAAAAGAATCACCCCACTGTATAATGATCACCTTTTGTTGCTCTGCAGCCTGAAATAAAAACGGACAGACAAAGTTATTCAGCTGTACGAACAACTCATAACATCCAAGTGAAAGATATAATACCAATTTGTCAAAAAAGAAATTACTAATTAAAAAACAGAATCACTGAGTTGGAAAAAGAATCACCCCCCTTCCAAAAATGACTTGTAAACCCAACCAGGTGTAGTTAATTGCCCAAGGTGAATGTCCTTGCATGGCTTAGTCAGAGCCCAGACTTAAACCCCATTTAAAATTTGTGGAATGACTTGTAGAAAGCAATCCACAAACGATCACCATCAAATTTAACTGAACTTGAGCAGTTGTGCAAAGAAGAGATGTGCAAAGTTAGTAGAGACATATCCCAACATACTAAAGGCTGTAATTAAAGCAAAAGGTGGTTCAACAAAATACTGAAACAAGGGGGTGATCCTTTTTCCAACTCAGTGATTATGTTTTTTGTTTTTTATGAAAGATATAAGTTGCACTGAGTAAATAAAGCTGAATTAAAAAAACAGTGTCTGTCTTCATTTCATGCTGCAAAGCAACAAAATGTGATTATTTTACAGGGGGGTGATTCTTTTTTATACCCACTGTAGTGTCAATCATTATTTAAAGTTTTATGTCACATTCATCCAAGTATATATACAAACAATACACGCTAAATCATGCTCACCGGTGCATTACCTCGGCTACTCCCAGGTTGACTGACTACTTTGCCTCAAAAAACACATTGAGCTAGTTAGCCATTTACTGTTTCCTTGACCGATACAATTGGTCACTAAATCCTCAGAAGTCGATCAACGTTTTTTCCAGTTCATTTTAGGATACTCTAGGTTTACATACTCTGCAGTCCATGAGAAACTTGGATGATCTAACAAACACATGTAATCATCTACTTCGCTGTCCCACTCTTTACAACAAACACTTTCTGTCTCTGTTGCCATTTCTTGGCAGTTTCCACAAACACCACCATGTGAGTTCATCCTGGTCTAAATAATAGCTTTCACAGATGGCCACTTCCAAAGCAGGGGCTGCAGCTGCTTGAGTCACTTGATATAGCTCCTGCCATTGCCATATTTCTGAAATGACTTTATTACAACAAACATGTATGGTTGGATATTACCATTCAACAACACTTGACCAAAGTTGAAAATGTCCAGCTCTTCAGTTATTTCATCACTTGCACTAGCCATTGTAGAAAAAAACTCATTATTACTTATTATTTGCGTATTTAATGGGTGAATGCAAGCAGAGATAACAGTATTCTCTAACTTACTATGGACATTTTATTTACATTGGAAGGACAGCCTTCTCGAATCAAGCCCAGTCAGGGGCGGGACAAATAAAAATCAAGAATCAACAGAACTCCTCCCCTGAATCTAGCTATAGTTTTTAAAAACACCACAGTTGGATACTTATGGTAGTCGAGTTCAGAATTACAAAACGCATTGAGAAGTGGTTTTTAGTGTCTTTCGTGGGAAACATGACAGGCACAATGGTTTGGGGGTGTTTAGGGATCTGGAGAGTACCTTTAAGGTGATGTGAGATGCTGTTCAACTGAAAAGGTAGGTCTAAATATTACTCAGTTGGAAAAACTTGTATTGAAATACTTTTTGGAATACTTCTGGCATTATCTGATTAGATGAAGAGGAACTCTTGCAATGAGTTTTGTACAGTCAGTGCAAACGTTTAGTCACCCATGACAATTTCCATGATTTCCATTCATAAATAATTGGGTGTTTGGATCAGCAATTTCATGTTGATCGGAACATACAATTGGTTTGGTGAGCTCATTAAGCCTTGAACTTCATAGACAGGTGCATCTAATCATGAGAAAAGGTATTTAAGGTGGCCATTTGCAAGTTGTTGTTCTCTTTGACTCCCCTTTGAAGAGTGGCAACATGGGGGCCTCAAAACAACTCTTAAATCACCTGAAAACAAAGACTGTTCAACATTATGGTTTAGGGGAAAGCTAAAAAAAGCTATCGCTGAGATTTAAGCTGTCAGTGTCCACTGTGAGGGACAGTGAGGAAATGGAAGACCACAGGAACAGTTCTTGTTAAGGCCAGAAGTGGCAGGCCAAGTAACTAACAGACCACCTCCAAAGACCTACAACATTATCTTGCTGCAGATGGTGTCACTGTGCATCATGCAACAGTTCAGCACACCTTGCACAAGGAGAAGCTGTATGGGAGTGTGATGGAGAAGAAGCCTTTTCTGCACACACGCCACAAACAGAGTCGCTTGAGGTAGACAAATGCCCATTTGGACAAGCTAGCTTCAGTAAAGACTGATGAAACAAAGATGGAGTTATTTGGTCATAACAAGGGGGGTTATGCATGGCGGCAAAAGAACACAGCGTTCCAAGACAAACACTTGCTACCCACAGTTAAATTTGGTGGAGGTTTGATCATGTGGGGCTGTGTGGCCAGTGCTGGTACTGGGAATCTTGTTAAAGTTGAGGTTCACATGGATTCCGCTCAATATCAGCAGATACTTGAGAATAATGTAGAGGAATCAGTCCCAAAGTTGAAGTTACGCCGGGGCTTGACAAGACAACGACCCAAAATACTGCTCAAAATCTACTCTGGCATTTATGCAGAGGAACAAGTACAATGTTCTGGAATGGCCATCCCAGTCCCCAGACCTGAATATCATTGAAAATCTGTGTGGTGATTTGAAGCTGGCTGTCCATGCTCGGCAACCATCAAACCTAACTGAACTGGAGATGTTTTGCAAGGAGGAATGGTCCAAAATACCTTCATCCAGAATCCAGATATTCAATACAGGCTGTAGGAATCATCTAGAGGCGGTTATTTCTCAACTAAATATTGATGTGATATTTCTGTTGGGGTGCCCAAATTTATGCACCTGTCTAATTTCGTTTTGATGCATATTGCACATTTTCTATTCATCCAATAAACCTAATTTCACTACTGAAATGCCAATTATTTATCTTGGAAATTGTAAGGGGAGCCTAAACTTTTGCATACGACTGGAAGTGCTATTTTCTGATAACAATGTCTTATTCATGTCACCTACAGTATCTAACAAATAAGATTTGATTGAACTACCTGAATTTTACAATTTAGAACATAACAAATAACTGTTTAGCTAACATTAAAAGTAATATGCATCTCCAAAAAACTATATTTATTTAGATAACTTTTAGTTGCCTGTTAGCTGTATGTTTGTATTGTTACTTATGCCATGTGACTTACAATAACATACTGTATATTTTCCTAATTTGACGTACTGGTCCAGCGTGGGAATTTAAAATGACATGTCAGGACAATCCAAGTGTGACTAATGGTTATTAAACAAGGAGCAATCCATTCAGTCAGAAAGTGATAATGGCTTTTATCTCAGTCATGAATGTTGACATGTTTAGAAAATAAAGACATATACAAAAGGCATAGCTTTAGTAATTTCAGGACAGTCCAGGGGTGATTATAAAGTAATTTCATGCACGGGATGATTACGTTCACCAACAATACTTCTGCAAATGAATTTACATGCAATCGATCTGAACACAAAGAGTCGCTGGAGTGCGATGTGGTAGGATAGATAATCTGATTTATATAACCCAAATCTTAATGTAAAACATTACATTTGTGACAATGGTGGTGGATTACATGTGAACGTCTGGGACATTTCATTATTGGTATGAAATCTGAAAATGTGAAATGTAAGATATAACAATTCTGCATAGCTTATATTATTAATTAGCAAAAACATATAATATGTTTGGAATTTGCAAAAAAGTTTGATAAGATACAAATTTGTTTTCAATCCAAATTATTTAAAATGTTTAGTGCAGTTCAGCTAGTTTCCACAGGTGGAATATATTCTATAAAGTGTCTCTAATATTAACAGAAACTACAGCATACTACTGTATATTATCCCATAGATCAGATACTGAAACTGGCAGCCAACACCATGTCTCTATATGAATATGGCAAAAGTGACTTTCTCAACTGACCTGCTTAAATATCAGTTAAATAAATAGAAATAAATTGTGACACCTAAACTGCTGCACGTCAACATAGCACAAGCCATGATTATACAGGCTGGAAATACTGTAGCTAGAGCTTGCCTATGCCTAAATCTGTGTATACTGTCATTTCAGATTTCTCCCCACCCTCATACGTTAGTTTCCTAAGTAATTTTGCTCCATTTAACAATTTCCTACTGGCCACTTAACTCAGTGCTAAGTGTTTTCCATACCAGAAGTGTGCAGATTTCCAGGACAATGAATTAAAAACATTGGGTATGGAGACAGTACAGGACAGGTATTGTGATCATCCGTCGACGGGAAGGTTGTAGGAGGATGAGGATTGTTTTTTCCCCTCATGAGTGAGATAGTTTTGGATGTTTACACAAAAGGTAACAGTGTAGCAAATGAGACCTTCAGCGCTGAATCCATGACTGTTTTCTCCAAATCATAAAGAAATAAACATTTTTGAATGTACACTGAAGCTTGGATGGAGATTATTGCTACAGTACATTTCTGGACCTGAGGACTAATGGTGAGAACTTGATTTAATCTGAGTTTGCTTCTATTGAAGGAAAGCTTTTATTGCACATATTGAATGCCACATTGGATTCATCATGAAGTGAAAAAGTGCTGAGTAATGAATAGTTTATTTTAACATAGGACTTCTGTGTATTTGAACATTTTGACATACTTACAACTGATTAATTGTATCTGAAATACTGTTTATTATTTGAATTAAATTTGTGAAATTAAATTAAATGACTCACACACATATGATTGCCCTCAATAATTTATATAATATAATAATGTTTTTTGAACATTCATGTACTGAATTATATAGATTGTTCATTTATTTTAATATTTACCTTCATGGTTTCTTCATGTAGCACCTTTGGGACAACAAACAGCTACGTTTTGACCTGCTCTTGTAGCCCATCTGGACAACACGTTTCTTGTTCCACAGCAGACAGCACCCATGACCAGCAGGCCATGTTTGATATGGATCCTCATACGATGGAGAAGGTAAAAAGAAAATTGTATATTTATATTCCTTTTTTTAATAGTTTTTCATTAAATAATCTTATACGTTTAATGGATAAAGTCTCTCAAATCTCCCCCCATTTCAAAACAAGCCATCTGTCAAGTGAAGGTTTTATATTAACATGATTTTTTTTATTGTTCTTTCAAAAACATCATCTCTCATCAAGATTTTCATTTTCTCTTAACCCTGGACCTCAGGTTGAAACCCCCTGATGTAGATCTGTAATATTTATCTTTTTATGTCATTAAGAAATTTTGTTTTCATAAAAAATAATGGGTTGGTTTAGTCAGCGAGGTCGTGCGAGGGTTGAGACAGGTAGATGGAGAACTCCCTCATTAGGCAGTCTCAGCAAACAAGCCAGTAGGGTATAGCTAACTGGGTTAAATTACCCGGCATAACCAGCTATCGAGAAGCCTTTTGCACACTTTCAAGTTTCATCCATAAAACGACCACACACAAATCAAACATGGATGCCTGAAAGTTCATCTCTGTTTCACATCCTTCTCTGTATTACAGCAACACACACTATAGCATGCTTATAAGTAAATGTAATAACTGTAATTAAAATTTATAAAAACATAAAAAAGTGTATGATAAAGTTCAGATAAATCTAACAGCTCTAACAGTTAAGAAACTCAAACTTGATTGTAATAAAGTCTGCTTATATTATTGAACATACTGGTGGACAGAAAATCATGCAAAATATCCAAATTGTTCTTTGTTATACAAGACAACAATTTTAAATAATGGGCTTTTTATTGTATTATTTATAGTGACAGCATTATTAATAGTGATAGCATAAAAAGACCAACTCATATACAGTTGTATGACAAATTCTTACAACATTTAATACAGAATTATGATCTATTTGCATTAATTATAGATAAAAAATAAACACAATTCAACATGACATGTCAAGGTTTGGGAACCCTTTTTGACCATTCTTAGATTATTAGCAAGGTCCAGCAATATTGATTAACTCATAAGGGCTTCCAGTGTTTTTTCTGCCTGGCTTTAACAACCATGGGCTCTTTTAAGCATATGTCTGAAAAATAACTTAAAAATTTTAATAATAAAAAATCTCAGCGATTCCAGCTGCCTATTTCAACTGTCAGAAATATTGTCAAAACATGGAAGTTAAATGGAACAGTTCAAGCCAAAACAGGATCTGGAACACCAAGACAAATATCACACAAACATGCTTGAAAACTGGTCCGATTTGCACAACAGAACCACAGTTCACCACAAAGGAGTTTAGCAGATCATAGAATAATTTGTACATAGTAGTTCATTAAATGTTAGCACAGTCGGTATATATCTAGCTAAATAACACAAAAACACTGTTATGCTAGACTGTTGTGACCATAGAAATGGAATATATATTCGATTTCTATGGTTGTGACAAACGATGCAGTCCACACAATTGTAAGCATGCGCAATTGCGCATTACTGCACTGTAACGAATTGCTGTGAATTTACAGGGGAATTTTAACAGCAATCTACTGTTTTCTTCATATACAATATAATGCTGTAAAAATAAAATTATTATGGGTGTTCCCACAACTCCCTGCATAAATGTTTCGAATTACAGTATTCGTTTTGTCCAAATGTCTTTGGAAAGTGAAAAAGCTTTTCCACTTGCATTTTGCGTTTTGCCTTCAAAATAATATCTAGAGTCATTTGGAGCTGTTAGACAACAGAATCAGATTGCTTTCAATTAGCTTGAGAGTTTTTTGTTCATTTAACATTACACTGCAGAGATTTTGAAGCATGACAGCTGAAAAACCCAATCTGTAATTGTTTATTTTTTCTGAAGTTACAATGAGGTTTTTATCACAGGTTTCATGACAATGCATTATATTTGGATCTAAAGTACTTGGAATTTGAAGTAATAATTTCAGAGAATTTTAGATCGGGACACACATAGCAAATTATCCAGTGTTAAAATAATAACACAGTGTTGATCTAGTTTTGAATATTTCTTGGAGTGCCTTTCTAGGTCTTTCAGTTTAAGTCTGCAAGGTTTGAAATACAGTAAATGCTTTTAATATAAATCAATGCATCTTTTGCAAATTGTTACCCTGATGCAAAGCCTAAAATCTATACCAATTGCATTGAACCGGGATTATAATATTTCCCAGCATGCATTGTATAAAGCCCTGTATTGCACTGCTGGTTTGCTTCTAAAGCTAAGCAGGGTTGGGCCTGGTTAGTCCCTGGATGAGAGACCAGTGCTGCTAGAACGGGAAGGGCCAGTAGGGGGCACTCTTCCCTCTGGTCTAAAGATAATTTCCAATGCCCTAGGGCAGTGATGGGGACATTTGCCCTGCATAGGGTGCCATCTTTTGGATAGGATGTTAAACTCTCTGTGGTCACTAAAGATCCCATGGAACTATTCGTAAGAGTAGAGTTTTTACCCCGGGGTCCAGGACAAATTTTCCAATCTGGCCCTTATACCATCATGGTACCCTAATCTTCCCTATCTTTCAATTGGCTCATTCATTCCCCTCTCCCCTCCTTCTTCCCAGGCCATTGCTGCAAATGAGAAAGTATTCTCAGTCAACTTGCCTGGTAAAACTATAAAATTAAGGTAAAACTAAAATTATACTCGTCCTCCAGCCAAACAAATGAAGCCTGTACTATAGTAAACTAGGCTCCATCCTGAAGGGTGTTAGAGGCATAATTGCTGCCAGCCCTAAGGCATGTATTTATTCTTCTTCCTCCAGACATACTGCTTATCTATTGTGCTGAAATGTTCCAGTTTTGTTTCATCACCCCACAGAACAGAATCCCAAAACCTCTGTGGCTTCTTTACATGATTTTGAGCATATTGGAGCTGACCTTTCTTATGCTGTTGGGTTTCTAGTGGTGTGTGTCTTGGAGTTCTGGCAATGAAACCTTCTCCCTAGTAGTACGCGCCTTGCTGTGCTCAAAAAACCTTTGGTTATGTCACTGCAACATATTGAAAATACACTCACCTAAAGGACTATTAGGAACACCCGTTCAATTTCTCCTTAATGCAATGATCTACTCAACCAATCACATGGCAGTTGCTTCAATGCATTTAGGGGTGTGGTCCTGGTCAAGACAGTCTCCTGAACTCCAAACTGAATGTCAGAATGGGAAAGAAAGGTGATTTAAGCAATTTTGAGCGTGGCATGGTTGTTGGTGCCAGACGAGCCGGTCTGAGTATTTCATAATCTGCTCAGTTACTGGGATTTTCACACACAACCATTTCTAGGGTTTACAAAGAATGGTGTGAAAAGGGAAAAACATCCAGTATGCTGCAGTCCTGTGGGCAAAAATGCCTTGTTGATGCTAGAGGTCAGAGGAGAATGGGCCGACTGAGTCAAGCGGATAGAAGGGCAACTTTGACTGAAATATCCACTCGTTACAACCGAGGTATGCAGCAAAGCATTTGTGAAGCCACAACATGCACAACCTTGAGGCGGATGGGCTACAACAGCAGAAGACCCCACCGGGTACCACTCATCTCCACTACAAATAGGAAAAAGAGGCTACAATTTGCAAGAGCACACCAAAATTGGACAGATGAAGACTGGAAAAATTTTGCCTGGTCTGATGAGTCTCGATTTCTGTTGAGACATTCAAATTGGTAGAGTCAGAATTTGGCGCAAACAGAATGAGAACATGGATCCATCATGCCTTGTTACCACTGTGCAGGCTGGTGGTGGTGGTGTAATGGTTTGGGGATGTTTTCTTGGCACACTTTAGGCCCCTTAGTGCCAATTGGGCATTGTTTAAATGCCACGGCCTACCTAAGCATTGTTTCTGACCATGTCCATCCCTTTATGGCCACCATGTACCCATCCTCTGTTGGTTACTTCCAGCAGGAAAATGCACCATGTCACAAAGCTCGAATCATTTCAAATTGGTTTCTTGAACACGACAATGAGTTGACTGTACTAAAATGACCCCCACACTCACCAGGTCTCAACCCAATAGAGCATCTTTGGGATGTGGTGGAACGAGAGCTTCGTGCCCTGGATGTACATCCCACAAATCTCCATCAACTGCAAGATGCTATCCTATCAATATGGGCCATTATTTCTAAAGAATGCCTTCAGCACCTTGTTGAATCAATGCCACGTAGAATTAAGGCAGTTCTGAAGGCGAAAGGGGGTCAAAGTATTAGTATGGTGTTCCTAATAATCCTTTAGGTGAGTGTACATCTAGATGTGTTCGTTTTACTTCCTGATATTTATTTGTCTCATTTTATTCTCCTATCGACGATTTTTGTATTTTCAAAAATGTTGCAGTGACTTAACCAACGATTTTTGGGCAACATATGGTGGCCCGAGTTGGGAATTACCAAACGCGCTGAACAGGTTTAGTTTGGTGACTGTGGTGTTGGAAACATGACCGACTGTCACGACTCCTAGGGACTGATTTGGGAGTCATGGCATGATATTGAACTATGTGGAGAATGTTTAGTGTTTTTTTGTATGTGCTTGTGTTTACTGTTGTGCCCAATGTAATGGGTTTGTATGGTTTGGCGCACCGTCTTCCGAACACCATATTATATAGCCGTGTTAACTAGGGTAATCCGCTACACCTGTTAGGATTTGGCTTCATGGCTATATAATCATTGGTGTCTGAGAAGGCGGTGTGCATCATTATTAGAGTGAGAACTCCTGTTAGAAGGGTGAGTCCCCTGTTGTTAGTTTTCCATGGTATTGTAGGTTGTATTTCGTAGTCTAATCAAGTCAGGCATGTGTCTGTCTATGTAGCTAGCGAATGCGTTCTATGACGCGGTCAAGAGCATAGTAGGCTTCATAGATATACGTTGTGCATCTCCTAGTACTCTATGGTCAGTAGTTCCTCTCATGCTGTGATATATGTTATTTTTTTAAGTGGTTTCTATTAAATTGAAGAACACGCCTCCCTGCATTCTGGTCTCCATTCCTCACACCTCAGCACAACCGTGACACTGACACAATGATGTTTTTACTATTTAAGGGGCTGGGCTGTTGCTTTAAGTTGTTACACATATGGGAGGATTACATATTTGCGAACTATATAACAGTGATTGAATACAATGGCGTTCGATCTGTAAAAGGAGTCACACTAGAAATACATGTTGAGGTCATTGTTTCAGACTACTTGCCATCTTCACTGGAACTACTTACCCATCTACACTGGAATTACTTACCCATGTTTTATTCCATTGTTATTCTTATGGACCCCAATTTCTCTAAAATAATCATTTTAATCTGCTGACTTCTTCAATCAAAGGTTTTTCTAACAGTGGATAAAGTTAGCTGAGTTTCTAATGGCTGTTCGGAAAACAGCATCATGATTACTTAGGGTCAGATATTTAAGATTTATGACTGCATTTGCATTAGTTGGTCTTGGTGAAATCTCCATTGCACAACAGAGTAAATAAAAGAAGGTATTATTTGTACAGTATGCAGACTTATGACGCTACTCCAGATATGTATTCATGTGTTATCTAATTGAACTTTGATTTGAGACACATATAATATAACTCCTTTTAAAAAGTTATGTTTCAGGCATTTAGCAGACACGGTTATCCAGAACAACTTACAGGGTCATCCCCTGGAGCAACTTAGGATGAAATGCTTTACACAAGGACACAACCCAGTCGGGAATCGAACCGGCAACTTTCCAACTACAACCCTGACTTCCTAACCACTGAGCCATGCCTAAAAATGTCAGTTTAATTCATAGTAGAGTAAAGTTTAAACACGATATTTAGAGGATAAACAATGATGAACGTTGGATGCTTTGGTCATGTCTATTATTAGTCTATTGATAAGGCGGTTTGTAGTGGATGCAGTGAGTCAGCATGTTGGTCAGGGGTTTTTTGCCGTTACTGAAAGCCGGCCGTGGGACTCAGGAAAGAGTTTCTATTTCTGGAGCAGAGTACAATTGTTCATGTCTAAAATTAAACATGTTGATTGATAAGAACACAAGACCTTTGGCTTGAACACTTCATTATTGATTTTTCGGGTCGTTCAACTTTGCTGCGTGCTAAATTTAGATGGATTTGACATTGACATTCTAGTTGCGTACCAGCGTCTCATCCCAGTCATTGACAAATGTCACACCACTCACATTTCCTCATTTTCCTGATTCAAATGATAAAGGTCAAAATATACTGCTCTGGAAACAATTAAGGAACCACTGCAAAAAAGTGTCTCTTGTTTTACTATTGATAAAAATCCAAGCAGCTCAGCTTTGTTTATTGGTTTGTGATTCAATTTTTCCAGAGCTGTACTAACAATTTGGCAAGTCAGTTCACTAGAGTAGGTGTTTTCATTGTAGTAGTAGTATGTTCTATCAACTTTTACTTTTGATGTGGTTCATTTTTTTGTCTACACGGGTATTGTCTTACTTAAGCCTGGGACTCCCCTGTTTTAAAGTGTGTGTGTCAGCGTTCCCATTTAGCTCTGTTTGTAGGTCATGGATCTTGCAATGCCAGGATTGTAGGTCTAATGTGACCAGAGGGCCAATACCAAATATCCTAGTGATATGAAGTTGTTTTAAGCAGGGGTACTGATTAGAGCTGAAAATTTTGCCTGTGAAATGGTGGGCATACTGTGTATGATATTGGATAAATGGAGATCAGATATGATATTGGATAACAAACACTGATAACAAACAGAAAACAAACACTTTGTTGGCATATACAGTATGATATCGCATTTGATAACAGATCATTTGATATCACATTTGATATTGGATAAACAGACCATTTAAATTTTTTACTATGCAAGATTTTGTATGATTAATTATTTCATTTATTTTTATTTAATGTTATAATTTTTATTGTGTTTTAATTTTGGCAGCTGTTTTTATATTGTTGTATCACAGGGCACAACTCTAAAATAGACTCTGGTCTTAGCTTATGTTCCCTGTAAAAATAAAGGTAAATAATAACTGTTATTGGGATATATTGTCTGTCTAATATATACCAGTGTAGCAGATAGGTGTTTTGAACCCTACCAACTACCCATCACCATTTGAAATGTGGGGGTCCATTTGAACTGTGGGGGTCCATTTGAAATGTGGGGTCCATTTGAAATGTGGGGTCCATTTGAAATGTGGGGGTCCATTTGAAATGTGGGGTCCATTTGAACTGTGGGGGTCCATTTGAAATGTGGGGTCCATTTGAAATGTGGGG
>JACXGM010017871.1:0-19447 GCA_016801145.1 Umbra pygmaea | reverse complement strand
TTCATAATGTACATTATCTGTGTGTTTGACGACGCGTAAGGCTACGCATAAGCTATGCATGAGGCAAAGCAGCAGAAAGGGAATCCTCTGACAACCATGTGACCTGCGTTCAATGCCCAATAAATTAATGAAGATGAATCAGCAATGTGACGTGCTAATTTGGGCATATGTCAACTTTTGACTGAGAAATTCTAAGGTGAAGGCTCCTTCGCCAAGGTCCAACAGCTCCATAATGATTTGTCTTGGGAGGTGACATTTTTTTAATATAGCCACGTCAGGCAAAATGTCAAAAGTTTAGCAGAATAAAACAATTGACATGGCCGCGGACTCGGAGTCGTCGTTGATTCAATACAAGGACTCGTTAGATCACTGCCATAGTTGGTCGCTTACTGGACACCACCATGCTTACCCATTTCTAGATCTAAGCCATTTAGAGCCAAATAGTTTGCCAGACTTTAATTATCAAAAGTGATTGTCAATTTAAACGCTTTAATTACATTACGAAATAGCCTAGGCTAATTACCACATATTAGTTCTGATACCAAATAAAGTCAATTTACTAAAATGCCTGTATCCATTGCGAACATATTTTATTATAGTTATAAAATGTCCATATAATCATTGTTGTAGTGGCGGCGACTAGCGGCTTGAGCTCAAACAACGCTGAGAGAGAGCTTACGAATGGTCCAGACCAACCTTACGAAAGTGTGACTTACAGAAGATATACTTAGCGTACGAACGTTTCGGGAACCGTGCCATGAGGTTAAGAGAGAGGTTAAGGAATAGGTTAAGAACTACTTAGCGATAAGAACGTTTTGGGGAACCGGGCCCAGGTAAGTTGACTAAGATCTAGTTCTTATTAACAGCAACAACCTGAGAGCAATTAGGGTAAAGTGCCTTGCCAAAGACACAACACATTTGGCACAGTCTAGAATCGCACAGGCAACCTTCTGACTACAAGTCTGCCTCCCTAACCACTGAGCCATCTGCGCCCCTACATCTTCATATCTTATTTTAGTACGGAGTTGTACACTGTTAAATAGAGGGTGTGCACTTGTGACAAATTGCCCCATCAGTGGGTAAATTGTCACACTACGTTACAAAAGTTGTCATATTGGATTATCAACAAATAAGAACACAACTAATTAATTTTGATTGTGGATTTTAAATTTAAAAAAATTAAATCCAAACTCAACTTCTTTAAAGAACTCAAAAATGCCTAGAGAATCTTTCAAATCATGCCTTTCAATAAAAACAATAATGTTGTCTTTCTTTTATTCTTTCCTTCCTTCCTTTTTTTTCCCTTTAAAAACACATTTCTTCATTGCAATTACATATTCATTACAGGCTTAGATTTCCCTTTATTTGGATAGTCAAGCTTACTATCTGTAGATGCTTTACATGTATGTATACTATAACAAACGATCAAAAATTGTATTTAATGGTTGCTAAGGTTAAAGGGACACTCCAACCCTAAAACACCTCAAAATCGTTTCTAGGTCATTTTCACAATATCCTACAAAAAACACTGTTTTAAATGCATTCTGCACTTTTATTATTTTACAATTTTTTACTTAACCTTTATTTAAACAGGTTGGCACATTGAGAACAGTTTCTTATTTGAGACTGTGACCTGGCCAAGATAAAAGTGTAGTGGGTGGCAGTATATGCACCTTTTAAGAGTGGGACAAGGAAATGTTTTTGCTTTCAACCATCTCCTGCCAAGAAGATTATTACATCTGTTTGTTAGATCATTTGAGGTTTGATGCTCAAATGGACAAAAGTTATTTTGAAAAAACAGTCAGGCCAGGTGGAGGATCAAATTATCACAGGTAAGGAGCTGATTTACCATCTACTTGGCTGGCATTAGTCGTTATTAACTCCAATGTAGCATCTTGTACTTGTGTATACTTTGGGGAAAGAATGTGTAATTAATAAAAATGCCTAACAGAGTACTGCTAACTCTGTTCTTTTTAAAGCCAGGGTGGTTGTATACTTTTTGGTGCAATTGTTTGGAAATAACAAATGAAAGATGAGTTAGAGCAATGGTTAAGTGGCTGACTGGCTAACTAGGACGTTTTTAATGGGGTTTGTTTCCAGCCAGCCCCAGGCCTATCTGGAGTGGAGGTAGCAACATTAGCTTCAATGTAGCTATCGGTGATTGTGTAAATACTTGGAGGAACAAACGTAAAATAATAAAAAATGTCTAACAGTGTACTGCTAACTCTGTTCTATTTAAGCCAGGTTGCTTGTATATTTTTGGTGCAATTGTTTGGAAATAATGAACGAAAGATGACTTAGAGCAATGGTTTAGTGGCTAAATCTCTAACTATAGTAGTACGTTTTTATGGGGTTTCGTTCCAGCCAGCCCCGTTCCAGACAACCACACTATATTAGTGTCTGTGTGTATGGATATACTGTCTCATAGAGTAGGCATGCACTGTGTTAGTAGTCACATATATACACCAGAGCTTGTGTAGTCCAAGTATATACCTGCTGCTCTAAGGTATACCTATTGATAATAATCCATTTATAACAATCAATTTACAGAAACATATAATACTATTATCAGAGATGATCACACAATATCACTATATTTTTTTAGACTGTTATATGTGTTTAAGTATACTGGGGCAAGTTGTCTCATGTGAAGTACCAGGGTCATTGAGACAACTTGCCCCGAACTGACATGTGTGCTAATGTTGGCTAACTCTGAATGTTAGATCAACATACTGTAGGCCTGCATCTTAAGTATCATAAGACAGGATATTGTCTCCTCTACTCAGTACAAAATTATATTTTTGAACATTCATACCTAACAAAGTTTTATTGCATAAATTGTAAAGGGGAAAAATATGAAACTTGTGCTCACCTCAGATTAGTAACTTAGACCACATATGAACAGGAATTTGACCATAGAACATGTAGCCACACAAAGTAGCTATTACATTTTTGATATAGCACCTCTTGTGTTTGAGGTATGACCAGTGTGACAACTTACCCTTGTGACAATTTACCCTGCTCTCCCCTATTATTTAAACAGTTCCGATTTAAATAATTTATTTTAAAAACTATAAAAAATTTAGTGTTACTCAAATGTGGTTTGATTAATAATAATTCAATTTTGAAATGAGAAGAAAGTATTAAATGAAAGCCAAAAATACAGGACCTCAATAGATCAGTTACAAGGAGTAAAAATATAAGAAATTAACCCCTGGGGGAAATCCATGTGTTTACTGTAGATTACACAGATTTGGGGAAATTACAGTAGGCCTATAGAATATGATAGGCTTAGTCAAAAATGTAACATACTGTAAAAAAAGAATATACTAAATAATAGTGTGTATTACATATACTACCGTTTTAAAGAGTCAGATACTTTGTTAATAAATGTTTTTTAAACTACGAGACATTATTGGTTAACAGTCATTTGTGGTAGTATCGATTTAATATCAATACCCAGGTACCAAGGCAAGTATCGGTATCGAAGTGTTGGTATTGGAACAATCCTACTAGAGATGGGGAGATGTTGTAGGAAACTATTGGTCGGTATATTTGGACAAATAAGCCAGTACCTCTCATAGCAACATCGGGAGATTCTCACATTCTTTATATTGTTTAAATAGGTTTGATGGCCTGGTTTGATGCATTGTTCCAACTTATGTGGCTTTTTATGTATTTAAGTAAACTATATATTATCCTCCCTAAATAGGGCATATTCATGGTTACTTCTTAAGCACTCACTTGCTTTTCAAGGCCAGTTCTGTAGTGTTTTGTTTCTGAAGTGACGCAGTTCTCAAGCTCGTCATCAAGCCACTGTGCAACTGGATCAGGGCCACCATCTGCAACTGGATTCTAGACGTCCAGACGGGCAGACCACAGGCTGTTAGGGTTGGCAACAACACCTCCTCCACAGTTAGTCCCAACACGGGGCCTCCTCAAGGATGCGTGCCCACAGCCTCACTACTTCCAAGAAGACGAGACAGTGCTTCTACTACCTGAGGCGGATGAATACATTTGATAGCTCTCATCCGAACACGCTACAAGTTGGGGGCCCTAGAGAACATCCTGGCGGGCTTGAGGACAGCCTGGTATGGAAGCCACTCCACTCTCAACCACATGCCCTTTAGCGGGTCGGGTTTAAGGTCACCACCGAGGCCAGGCGCCCACCCTTCAGAAAAATCTATCCAATTGGTGCCTGATGAAGACTTATAACATCACCAAGCACCCCCTACACTCTAAAAACAAATGGTGACAATAGCACTAAAAGTGCTTCATGGCTTTTAATCATAGAAGAACCACTTTAAGTGCTATATAGCACATATCATTAAAAATGGTGCTATGTAGAACCATAAGAGGTGCCATATAGCACCTTAACCACCCCAAAGAACTACTGAAGAACCGCTGAAGAAGTAGTGGTGCTATATAGCACCATAACCATTTGAAGAACCTGTTAAGCGCAGTTTGGTTCTTAAGCGGTTCTTCTGTAGTTCTTTGGGGTGCTTAAGGTGCTATATGAACCTCTTATGGTTTCACATAGCACAATTTTTAAAGACAGGTGCTATATAGCACTTAATGTGGTTCCCCTATGATTACAAGCCATGAACCACTTTTAGTGCTATTTAGCACCATTTGTTTTTAGAGTGTACCTTCATGTCTTTACCGTTGGCAGAGCACCAGGTTCATTTTACACAAACATTTATTTATTCATGTCACATATCCACATATACTGCTGTTGAAGTCATAACAATTAATAAAAAATGTGCTCTCAATTGCCATTCCCTGACACACTTGTAAATTTCCCAGTGTACAATTGCATGAATTATTGGTGACTAGGGCGGCAACGGTACACACATTCATAACCTTACAGTATGGAATGCACTTTCCGGTTTGCACATGACCCCGAATACATAAAACATTTAAACAAAATATAAAATAGCTAGCTACTGTATGATGACTGCCTATTCATTAAATCGACTGGAAAATAAATAAACATACAACTACAATGGTGAGTGGAGGTGATGAATCAACATGGGAAAATCCTCCAGCTTCGTCTTTAGACAGAACTTGCCTCTGATATTGCTAAACTTCAGTGCCTTGTCTTTTATTATTATTTCTCTCAGAGATGTTTAAAAAGCAATTATTAGAACATGACATGACATACTGTAGCTTTTCACATTTTGTGAAACCTTTCATCTACGTGTTGGGAAACAATTATTTAGCTCATATAAAATGTTAAATACTGTAGCCTATGAGGTAGTGCAGGAGCAAAAGTTTTGTTACAAAATCATTTTCTATATTAAACTACAGGTGCGGTCTTCAGAATGCAACTTTCTCGATATATGGTAGTCATTCGTTTGGGAGAGGAATTTTCAGACTCTAAGCGGGTAAAAGAAATTACAACATGATAGGTTTGATTGATTGATTGATTGATTTTATTTATTTCGGTCCTCACAGATAATATTTCACAAAAAAAAGTTTTACATAATAACCAAAAAACGTGTAGGCTGAAACCTTTGCTTATTAAGCCTACCCTTTATACATAATTATCAATCACATGAGTGTCACCATTTGCACTAGAATTGATTATTACAAGACAAGAGAAAAAGAAAAGAAAAAGGAAGGAAAAACTTGCACAAAGAAAAAAGGAAGCAAAAACAACAAGGTGCAGATTTCAAGGAGTTATATAATTATTTACCACTTTGTTTTTAAACATTTTGTTGAATTTCCAAAGTGAAGTACATATATTTAATTCCTTATCTAAATTATTCCATAGATTTACCCCTTTGACAGATATACATCGATTTTTGTATTGGTTCTTGCCCTTATTTTTTAAACATATACAATCCTCTTAGATTATACTGACTTTCTCTTAATTTGAAAAACCCCTGGATACAATTTGGAAGCAAATTATTACAAACTTTGTACATTGTCTGTACAGAATAAAAATGAACTAAATCAACAAATCTTTAGACATGTAATGTATTAAACAATTTATTAGTTGGTTCGTAATAGTCAACGTGTTTTATAATCCTTATTGCTCTTTTTTGTAACATATATATTGGATTTAAAGTGGTTTTATATGTATGACCCCACACCTCCAAACAATAGGTCATGTATGGAACTATGAGCACACAATACAAAATATATAATACATTTTCGTTCAGAATTTGTTCTGAATGTTTGGTTTTATGTAATATTGCAATGGATTGTGACATTTTTATTTCTACATGTTTTATATGTGGTTTCCAGCATAATTTGTGATCTGTTATAATGCCTAAAAATTTATTTTCAAACACTATCTATTTCCTCATTGTTAATCCTAATTTTAACTGTGTTATTACACTTATGACTGGTAAATATTATGAACTTAGTTACTTAAATTCAATGATAGTCTATTATCATCAAACCATTTTCTAGGACCATCAGTTCAATTTCCACTGTAATCAGAAGCTGTTCCAAATTATTTCCTGAACAATATAAATTTGTATAATCAGCAAACAAAACCATTTTTTATATATTTAACACTTTACAAATATCATTTATATACAGTACAAACATTATGGGACCTAACACCGAACCTTGCGGACCTCCACAAGTAACTTTCATTAAATCTGATCTAACATATTTTATTTGTACAAATTGATATCTATAATCAAGGTAACTTTTTAACCAAGAATAGGCTTTCCCTCTTAAACCATATCTTTCCATTTTCTTCATTAATAAACCATGATCAATAGTGTCAAAAGCTTTTTTTTTATCAAGGAACACCACCACAGTATATTCATTATTATCCATTGAAGTGGAAATCTCTTCTACCATTTCCATAACTGCCATTGAGGTCGACCTATTTGCTCTAAAACCATACTGATGTTCACTCAATAGTTTATGTTTATCTATGAAATTGTCAAGTCTGCTCACAAATAGTTTCTCAAAAATGTTTGAATACTGGGAAAGCAGAGAAATAGGTCTGTATTTGGAAAAAAGATGTTGATCTCCACTTTTAAATATAGGAATAACTTTAGCAGTTTTCATATTATTTGGAAATATACCTAAGTTAAAAATGATTGATTACAAATATATGTTAATGGTTTAACTATATACTCTATAATATTTTTTAGTAATGACATGTCAATATCATTACAATCAGTTGAATTTTTATTCTTACAATTATTGACAATATCAAGTATTTCCATCTCGTGAGCTCCCATAATAAATATTGAATGATCATTACTAGAAATATTTACTTCATCTGGCCTGTCGTTAGTTCTCTGCTCCACAATCTCTTGTGCTAACTTATAACCAATATTTACAAAATATTCATTGAATGTATTGACAATGTCATTCACTTTATCTATACTTCCTGAATCTTCATTTACAAATAATTGAGATAATCAACATTTCCAGTATTCTTTTTAATTATACTGTTAAGTACTTTCCATGTTTTTAGAGTGTTGGTCGTATACCTATTCAATAATGCATGATAATAGTCCTTTTTACTAAATCTTACAATGCTTATTAGTTTATTTTTATATAGTTTATAATTATTTTTTAGCTTGTTTTGTCCTAGTTGCTATACATTTCCTGTATAATGCATTCTTCTTCTTACACGCCTTCTCTATTCCCTTTGTAATCCATGGTTTGTCATCATTTCTGCGCTTCCCTACAAATTTCTTAGAAAAACAATGTTTATCATATTTTTCCATCACTATGGTTAAAAAAGCATCATAGGCCCAATTAGGATCTTCATTTACATAAACCTCACTCCAGTTTTGTTTCTTTAAATCCTCACCAAGGGCAGCAATGGCTTCTGGTGTTCTATGACGAATCATTTTATAATTGATTGTACTAATTTCTTTCGGTTTAATAAAGAAACCTTGAAAGATCACAAAAACTGGAAGATTATACAAGCGGATATGCACCCATTTCTGGCCAATTCGCATCCCTATTGTTCAACATTACATTCATAACCTTTAATACTCTACATGTTTTGTCTCAACAATAAATCTGTTGTGTGATTAGTTGATACATTTGCTGATACTTTGTACCTGAACATTAGTTGATACAATTATATCCTCTGAATCAGACATTTACAGTATATATAGAAAGGTTTTCAAATGTCTCTCCAGTGCCCTGTGCATTTGGTTGATGGTTAAGGGCTGATGTAATGTGCAATTACCATCATTAACACTGTTTTTAATTCAACAGTATTTTCGAGTGTTTTTTACAGTGTGACAGAAATATGTAATCATGTAATTACTAATGGATTGAAAATCTTATTATCCCCATCAACCAGTAATGTTGGCTATTCTACCTATAGTTTACAAATACATTTATAGATTAATTTTTTTATGTCACTTTAATAATCTATTATACTATTTTACATGGAACAAATTCATTGTGTCATTTTATTTTTAACAAAACATATCTGTATTCAGAGAGCCAATCGGCAAGGACAAATAACAAGTGATGGAACACTTCCTTTCACAATGCCTTGCATACAATCCCTTGGAATTTTCCACATTTTGTACTGTGACAACCTGGAATAAAAAGGATTGTATTGGGATTTTTTACATTTGTTTTACACAACATACCAAACACTTTGAAAGAGCCAAATATTTCTTATTGTGACACAAAATTTAAATTTTCAGACATTTGTTGGTTACATATGTATTCATCCCCTTGCTTTGACACCCCTAAATAGCCTCTGGTAACCAATTGCCCTCAGAACTCACATAATTAGGGGAATGTACCACCTGTGTGCAATTAAAGTGTCAAATGATCTGAAAATTAATCACCTGTTTCTGGAAGGCCCCAAAATAGGTTAGAGAGTATATGTGAACAAACAGCATCATCAAGACCAAGGAGCTGTCAGAACAATTCTGTGATAAAATGCTGGAGAAGCACCAATCAGGGTTAAGTTATAAAAATGATTCCAGAATTTTGAACATCCCCCAGAGCACCGGGGGAAAGGATATTGCAAAACTGCTACTCTGCCTAGAGAAGACTGTCCACCAAATCTAGAAAGGAGGGCATTAATCAGAGAAGCAACCAAGAGGCTCCAAAATGCTTGGCTTTATTGATGAGTGACAGCCATTGCAGAAAAACATATCAAATTCCATTTGGAGATTGCCCAAAAGGAATGAGGGAGACACAGCAAATGTGGAAAAAGGTTATTTGTTCTGTTGAGAAAAGTTTTTTGATTATTGGCCTTAGCACATAACACTATGTGTTGTGTTATGTTAACACTGCTCATCACCCTGAGGACACCATTCCCACAGTAAAGCATGGTGGTGGCAGCATCATGTTGTGGTATCATGATGCTTTTCATCAGCAGGTACTGGAAAACTGGTCAGGGTTGAGGGCAAGATGGACAGAGCCAAATACAGGGCAATTCTAGAGGAAAAAACTGTTTCAGTCTTCAAAACACCTGAGACTGGGCCACAGGTTCACCTTCCAGAAGGATCATGAACACACATCCAAAGCTACACTGGGGTGGTTTAAATCCAAGAACATGAATGTCTTAGAATGGTCCAGTCATATCCCAGACCTCAATCTAATTAAGAATCTCTAGAAGGACTTGAAAATTGCTGTTCATCAACCGTCCCCATTCAACCTGACAAAGCTTAAGCAATTTTGCCAGGAAGAATGGTCTAAAATTTTGCAACTACTAATGTAAAAAATCCCAATACAATCCTGTTTAATTCCAGGTTGTCACATTACAAAATGTGGAAAGTCCAAGGGGGCTGAATACTTATGCAAGGCACTGTAAGTTCTTTACCTGACACAGATATTCAGACTTTCAGTAGTGAGCGAATATACTTTCATACATTTTGCTTTAGGATGCGGTGTGGTAAAAAACCCATAACCTTGTCATTGCAAGAGTCATGCTCTAACAGCTGAGCTACATGGGACCTTATGGACACATTATCTGCATGATTTGATGGAAAATGTAATTGCTACTGTACTGTTGTGATATGTGTCTCAGCTATCATAAGAAAAATGTGTTCATTTTTTATAACTATTTTATTTTGTTAATTTTTATGATATTTGGTCCCCTGATCTTATTAGAAAATGGAAACCATTATGCGTTTCATAATGACAGTAGCCATGGTAGCACATTTACTTTTTGATACAAAGGACAGTGGAATTCTCCTTTTTTCCCATGCTTATAAATAACAATGTATTAGTAGATAGGAAGGGAGAAGAGGCACATATCTTCCATTCTGTCTCTGCCTTTATTCTCTCTCCCTCTCGCTTAACGAATATTTTTGTTAACATTATTTGTTCTAAAAATTGTTTTAAAGATACTCAACCTTCGTACAGTATGCTTGTGTCTCCAGAACCTCGAAACAGACACCCAGAAACACATACGAGCAGCAATCGTTATTGAACTTGATGTCCAGGACTACGTCACCAAGCAAAGCACCATAACGTGGGTGGTACAATAGGTGCTCTTGCAGTCGTGGTGCAAGGAGGGAGGAAATCCATCACACACTATACATCAGCACCGTTCGCTTATGACTTTCCATTTGTGCTCAAGCAACACACGTATACCATTAAGCCCTACCTTGTTTATGTAAATATGCAGCACTTTTGCCAAATGAGGTCCTAAACTGCCGGCATGAAACTACATTGTACATTATAAATTCTTACAAATTGAAGCTCAACTGCAGATCAGATCAAACGTCCTCTCTCTAATAATGAATAAATGCGTGAGTGTGTTTGTAAGATATTGAGCGAGTGAGGTACATAAAAGAAAGGAATTAGAGTAATGTAGTGGGGCTAAAGTTTCATCGAAGAAAAGAAAATGATACTGCATCATCACCGAGGTCAAATCCCATCTCTCGCCTCATGGTAACCATGGTAATAATTATAGGCCTGCAGTTCGTTAAATAGTAACCCATTCTTTTTTTTACGCCACTATCACTTTGGCCTCTTCTCTCACTCTCCTTTTTTTCCTCTATCTGTTCCTCCTCTTTAAGTAAAATCTCCTTTTGTACTGCCAGCAGTTAAAAGGGAAATAATCATAGTCATGCAGTTGTCATGGAAACTGGGAATACTGATTTATCCCCCTCATGTCTAACATGGTTGAATCCAAGCACTGTGATTGGTCAGCACAGTCCTATTTGGACTAAACTACTGTAGAACATGAAACAGTTTGTCACAATCACAGTTGTGTGGTAAAAGTGTAGCAATGTGTTCATTTAAGTAAGCGTGGAATAAGAGATATTGGGTGTAGTGAGGACATTTTGTTTAGCTAACAGCTATCTGCATCAGTCGATGAGTGATGTTAGTTTAGAGTTCGTAAGCTTACAAGTACTCATTGTTCATTGACATGGAGGGCTTTCAGTTTGCTCTCACTTCATTCACCAGAGGAAGATTGTGTCTCTCAAAATGTTATTTCCGGAGCATTCAGGTATGGCTGATGTTTCTGTGAGTGCGTGTCCGTCTGTGCGGGCATGTGCCTATGTGCCTGCATGTCTGCCTGCATACGTTTCTCTGTGCGGGCAGGTGACGCCTTCCTCTGAGCCTTGTAGCCTTAGCATTTGTATTTCTTTTCATGCCGTAACAGCATGTATGATGAAGTGCTGCTGCTTTGAAGATACTAGGTTCAGGGAGACAACATTTGTTTGGCCGTGGTCTTCGGTCCTTTTCCTTCAGCCTCATTGTGTGTAGATATTTGTTTTAGACTGAGTTAAATCTGTTTTTTTATTAATGGTCAGAAAAAAATCACTACGAGTCATCCTGTGAATCTCCAGATCTGTTTTGTGGGTATATCTAATCTTCAGCTGCTAAAAGAGCATATTTGAAAAAATGTAGATGTCCTATATAGATTGGTGTGATTTATCCACCTTGACATTTGGTGCCTCTATGTTGATATACACCTGTCTGTCATCTTCAGAAGACAGAACACATAAAAGACTTGAAGAGTAAAAGTACAACTGACAGTACAATAAATTACATTTATTTGATCAAATCCTTTTAAAATTAGCAGTTGTAAGAATTGTAAGAAGGTGTTTGTACAGCCACCCAATCTCACCCCATGCCTAAATATAACACGATTACACCATGTTGTTTTATCTTGCTGTAGAGACAACTAATTTAATATTAGCAGGCTTTAGATACAAGTTTAATAAGGAATGTTGAAGGTTAGGCAACACTCCAAAAATAACACTTCAATCTGTATTTGAACTTTCCAGCGCCCGGGGTAAAGGTCAGGGTTCTTTCCAGCGCCCGGGGTAAAGGTTGGGGTTCTTACACACCCTTCCACCATCCCGACCACCGCCCTTGCAAACATTCACGTGTTTTAACACAGACTTCCGCTCTCACAGTGACGCACATGGAAAACTTAGGCGTACCTATTACACGCCACTTTGGTGTATCTATAGCACACTAACATTTTATTTGGTGTCTCTATAGCACAATAAAACAATATGCTGTTATCATGTTATATGTTATATTTCAGTACCTTCACTCCACTCCAGCATGGTTCCAGGGCTCAGGTCAATATATCAATATGCATATGTGGGGTCACACAGTGTTCCTTATACTTATCTACCTGACATTTAAAATCTGGATGCTGTTTAAAACCAGGTGTTTAAATCCTAGCCAAGGTACCCAGGAAATGCTCTGGGGTCTAACGTGGAGCGGGCACAATTGGTAAATGTCAGCCAGTGCTGCCTTAAGTTACTTTACACTATAGTGACTCCTTGTGGTAGATCGGGCACCAGTGGTCTCAATTGTTATTGGCTGGCCCTTTGGTCAGCACATGTGTACCACCAAAACTTTACTTGTTGAGTGAGCTTTGTGATACGAATCAGAAGGGCAAACAAGATGTGCACAATGGAAACATCACACAATTAGAAGGGTAGACCATTGGGGTGACACAACTGTTAGAAAAACAAAAACATAAATAGTAATGATTTTGTTTGTCCACTAAGCAGCAGGAAACAAACAATATTCAATCCAGATTCTTAACCTATCACAATCAATGTTGCACGGCAAACTCGGTTTATCCAGGGAAACAGATTGTGTCTAATATTAAAGCATATAATTTTATAGCGAAATATTAATCGTAGCCTAGTTAAAATATAAACTGTCAGATGTGGGCACATTTCAAACAGTACAGCATTTTTCTGGGAACAATACGTTTTTTAATGAGGTAGGTTGGCTTTTGTCTGGTTCGTGTGAAACCTTACTCTGTAACATATAGTGCACCTGCTGTTAATGCTATCGAGCTTCAAACATCCTTTTCCGTTTCCAGTAAGGTTACGATGCATTTTACGATTTTTGTGTGCACGCGTGTGAGAGAGCGCGCGCCACAGAGGATGATATAAAGAGAGACTTCACCAATCACCTTACAACACCTCCTCCTCTTTCTGACAATTTGCTTCTCAATCATCTCTTTCTAACTGACTGATGTAGAAGAAGCTCGACAATGGGCGACAAAGCAAGATCACTCACCTGTGCAGCATCATCCATCGATACATCTCCAAGCAACCCGATAAAGTCTGACGCAGCACCATAGATCGAAATATACTTCACGGTAGAACGGACTGAGTATCAAAGCTGCATTTTTAAGCTGCAACACCTGTGAATTAAGTTATTGGTTTGGAGTACAATGCATTTAAATTTCGGTCTATTTTACTTCATTGAGGGATGACAGACTACGGACGTGTCCTCAGGTCTTCCCAGATGCTCCTAAACAGATAGGCCGACGGATCGGAAAACAGACATTTACGCATATTCTGGATTTCGGGCATAAGCGAGCGCTCTAAAGGGATAAATCTATATATTTTCTGTGTTGATGGACAGACGTGGTGTGTAAGCGTGTACAACCACGAGGATGCGTCCGTAGCCTATTTGTTGGCATAGGCTACACCCTAAATGTATGAACAGGTTTGTGCACATTTGTCATATCAATAAGAATAGGGTCATTATAATGAGCTTTTACCAAAATATTTAATAATTTCAATAATATAAGACGCTCTGGGAATTTCAATCACATTTCATATGGCTTGCAATCAGCAGGTCATTTCACAGGATGGGTGCATTTGACATGCATAAAAAACCAACAGATTAAGCAACTTGTGCATTGATCATTACATCGATCATTATCAAAAAGTACATTGGTCTGTATAGAACGTAAGTTCAAAGAGTGATAAGCTACAAAAATCAACACAACCAAAAGATGAAAAAAATCAGCCTCAGAAGAGATTCTGTAGGTTGCCGAGGAAACGGAAAAGGGATCGCATTTCAAGTTTGGGATTGTAAAGCATTCGGAATAAAAGGTGACGGTGGAAGAGACGAAGGAGAGGCCGCGTTCAAGGAGCCTTTTGTGGGACTGCCCAACAAGGAGCTGCCGGTGCCAGCAATGGAAAACGTGGCTTTGGGTTGGTGGAAGAAAGAATCGAAGATGCGTGAGACATTATAACAATCATTATAACAATACATTACAATAAAAATTGAGTAGGCTAATCGTCTACAATATATTTATATTGTGTAGAGTTGTTGCAAGCAGCCACTTATAATTTTTTTTTACTGATCATAATGAACATACATTAATTTAACAAAAGCTATTTGTGTACAATGTATTTATCTCATTTTCATTTTGAACCTTATGCTTGTATAATTGAAATATCCAGTCTTTGTAATAGCCAACTTGTATTCTTCGTTGCACTGACAATTGCATTATAGTGGAATGTTTAGAAAGGCATTATCACAGACATGTTAAGTCCATGTCAAAAGGAACACAACCTAAACCAGTTTCTGTAAATGTTCTTCAAAATCTGCACAGTGAAAGTCAGAAAATGTCAAAATGATCAGCCTTAATTATTTTCCAAAAAAATCTATATGTTCCCATGAATTCAGAACATTCTGGCAAAAGACATTTGCTTCCTTCACAGAAGCTATCTATATTCAACGTATACAAATAGAGAAAACACATTGAAAAGCACATTTACAGTGAAGGCAAGCATGTTCAAATGCATACTCATTCAGCACATATGAATAAGACACACATTTCTAATCCTGTCCAATGTAATGTGGAGAGCCCCTATTTGAAAATGATAAAGGATAATAGATCTCAGACAATGTTAAGTTTCTCTAATGTGGTCACAGAGATTGCTGTTAAGAACAAGCTATCTTAAAAAGAAAAGGAGCCTCTACATTCCTGGACACATCTCAGACTTCAACCTGTGGACAAACCAAACCTGGAACCTCTCTACTATAGTTCGCCTTAGCCAAACATAACCTGGAATATGAACCTAAGCATGATGCCTAAGCAACTTGAAAACCAACCTTGACTCTACTCAGCCATACTCACCATAACAGATTGAGCTAAACTACTTGGAAATCAACGACTTACAGCCTGTATTGGGTAAGGCATGTCAAAATATGTGTTTTTGAATGTTTCTCTATGTAAATCTCATTTGTGATGAATGCTATAGTTGTATTGTCCATTCCAACTTTTGAGTTGTAACTTAAACTGTAATTACACTAAACTATAGCCTGTGCAATAAGATGGGCCCTCTCCAGAAACAATTCCAATATCCCACCCCCATGTCGATTCGACAGAATTTTAAAGCTTTTGTTAATTGATATAGTTCTTTGCACTCTGGTATGTTAAAGGGAGCTGCTATACAGAGAGCCGTGTACAGACATTTCATGGAGAAGGTGCTCAAAATACAATAAAAAAATTGAAATGTGTATCTTGAAATTAATTACATATTAACCTAATTGATAGATATGCTTGTGTATATTATCTACTGGCCTAATTAAGCTTGTTGCAGTACCTCTTAAGGCATACCTGACAGTGAGCTAGAATTTGGTGTAGTGGTCAAAGCTCCAGAGTGAGCCAGAATTTGGTGTGGTGGTCAAAGCTCCAGAGTGAGCCAGAATTTGGTGCGGTGGTTAAAGCTCCAGAGTGAGCCAGAATTTGGTGTGGTGGTCAAAGCTCCAGAGTGAGCAAGAATTTGGTGTGGTGGTCAAAGCTCCAGAGTGAGCCAGAATTTGGTGTGGTGGTCAAAGCTCCAGAGTGAGCCAGAATTTGGTGTGGTGGTCAAAGCTCCAGAGTGAGCCAGAATTTGGTGTGGTAGTCAAAGCTCCAGAGTGAGCCAGAATTTGGTGTAGTGGTCAAAGCTCCAGAATCCGGACCACGTGCCCCATTCACAGCAAGTTGTAGCTGGCTCTATAGAGTCAAAGGTCAGCATGTGTCTTTACAAGCACAATTGACAAAACCGTTCTGGTTCTTAGCACATAGCTAATTTTACCTGGATAACCTTGAGAAAAACATACACGCTTAGAGGAGAAAGCATTCACCGGGCAAAAACCACAAATGAGCTTGCATATGCTGGCCTTCCACAAGGAGTCACTGAAGCACAGACAATTATAGCAACGATAGTTCGACAGCAAACCCACCAGGCCTGGGTGGTGCCCTGCAAATTGTCACCACGCTGTGCAATGCCCCTGTGCATGGTCGTCATGTCACAGCCAGGATTCAAACAGCAATAATGCATCAGTACTGTGAGGCAGTGACATGCCTTGTGTGGATATATTCATTTGTGGATGGTGGTTAAACCAGCTGTGTAGCTGCTGCCCTGAGATATTCAACTCCCTTCTGAGTGAGGAATGAAAGAAGTTGGTTCGATGGTTGTTGCCGCAGCAACTCTTTATTAAGTCGTCTTTCTTGGTTTCACATGCAGTACATGGCAAATAGGACAACTTTTCTTCCTAGGTTCCACCAACTAGGGAGTTTTTCCTAGACACTGTGATTCAACCTGTTGTTGCTTTCTCTTTGGGGTTTTAGGTCTGGTATCTGTCAAAACACTTTATGAAGAATGCTGTTATAAAAAGGGCTTTTTTTTATCAATGTGATTGATTGATGTAGGTTAAATGATATCAAGAGCTGTCATGTAGTGAATGTTTGGCTACCAGGAACACGTAATGTCTGAAGAGGGCAGGCCATGAGATGTATTTAACAAAATAATTGGTGGGGAACAACAACAAAATATTATACCACTACTACTCAAAAGGGCACTTGGGAAAGTGGAATGAGCATTTAGGAGTCCAGCTCCTTCAGTTCTACATACTAATCCCAGGGATGGTTTCTGAACTGGATCATAGGCTGGTGTAAGAGACATTTTGATTTGTTCTTGAAGGTTCTGAGACCTACAGTGTTATTTAAGGTATTTGTTTCCAGTTAATGTACCTATGCGCTATGGTTTTTGCTAATGTTCCCCCAATTTTAATCTTTTATTAAATTTTATAATGTTTTTTACTCCAGTTCTTTTTTAGAAGTGTTTGACATAAGTGTTTCTTGGATTGGAGGGAGTTGAGACTTGTTTTAGCAAAAATCTGTGAGCCAGATTACTTTCCAGCCAAGTTTGCCATTCACACTGAATGATTCACACCCTGGGACATACTCATTAGATCTGGGGATCTACTGTACTGCAAATCAATTGCTCACAAATCTGGTTTACAACACACATGTTCCACGTCTTATGTATGCTCGTCTAACAATGGCTTTTTGTCACGCTTCCAAATTCAAGCACCTTTTTCGGATTTAGTTTACTGCCTTCATATAGCATACCTGTAGCTTTGTACTGAATGTACTGGAAGCCAATGAAGTTATTGTGTAGTGAAACTCTCAGTTGTCATGGTAACAATAGAAAATGGGACGCATTGGGAAAAGCATTGAAATAATGAAATCCTACAGCATGTGTCAAGTTCCTGGTGTTGCTGGTATTCCTGTTTGACAGACATGTTAAATTGTTCTGCCAACACTAATCAAAACTTGACTGCAGTTTAGTTACTGTAGATACAGATATACGTTGATCCCTACTTGTGTTAACAAGTACCTGCAACTTGTCCAAAATGCCACAGCCTGCCGGTGTTCAAACATCCCTAGTTTTCCCATGGCATCCCACTCCTCCACCCACTCTAATTGCATCCACTAGAAGACCATGGTGCTTGTCTAACGAACAGGGAGGGAAACCGCTCTTTCCTCCGTTTAGACAAAACCTATATCCATAGAAGTAGAATGAATTGAATGACCAATTCAAATCAATGTAGCAGAATGGTAAGAGCGGCAGCCATTTTTATGTGTACCATACCATTGCAAAGATCTAGTGTCCTACTTCCATATTAAACCGAATTGGGGCAAGTCGCGGACTCACTAGTGAGTTTTGCAGCAGCAACGGCGTAGTCATCTGCGCTAACATATCTCCGTGGTCTGCCTTGTTGGTGAAGAGGAATTGGAGAGTGCTGGATTTAATTGCTTCATAATTCTATTGGTAAGTCATTAACATATATTCAATAAATGTTAACTAACTAATATTACAAACTACAGTTAGATAAGGTCGATTACTCATCTCGAGAGCTAGACAAGATCTAAATATATAATAATCACCCTCTCTTAACTGAAACTCTCAAAGTGAGTGCGACAGACTTTACGGCCCCACTGACGCGTGTTGTCCCAGTGAAAACTAAGAATAATTGCCATTTTGTTGTGTACCAATTGAATGACCACGCCAAACAGTTCAGTGGCCTTTCTATTCTATTTCTATGATTCCCTACCCAAGCTTTTAGTACTGACATGTCGCATCACTAGGCCATACACCTGCGACTCATTCTAAGTGCGTCATCATCCTCAATAGTGTAACCTGCTTCAACTTACAGTAGACTCCATTTCCTAAAACTTTCAAAACCCTACCTTTTAAAAGTTTACTTTAAATAGTTCCACAGATGTAAAGACCCAATTTTACGTTAGCATTTGACACAAAGTGCTTATTCCCAGCCTAACATGCAAAAGAGCAAGCAATAACATGTTGAAGCTATTAGTCGAAAGACAAAAGAAATCTAAAGATTTGAGGTTAGAAGTATAGCCAGTCTTTATCTGGCTGTGCTGGATCTATCAACATATTTAAACTTTCAGGTGACTAGTTGGTCAGAAATAAGTACTCCTCAACAGTAAGTGTAAATGTCAATTGATTTCATAACCTAGTGCTAAATATATAATCGCTGTTGTTATCAAAGCTGCCTAAATTCATGCCCTGGAGAAAATGCTGATGTAATTTGACCTTTTACAGGCAAGTGTTGATACAAAAATAGCAAAGTGACCAATTTGTCTGTGAGCAGCAACAGGAAGAATTCTCATGCAGAATCTAGCAACAAGACCAGGTGGATATTGGACAGAGGCAGCTATAATCCAATAAGCCATGCAGTCCTGACACATGTTCTTAGAGTTCAGGTAGTCCTGAGGTACGTTCCTAGAGTTCAGGTAGTCCTGAGGTATGTTCCTACAGTTCAGGTAGTCCCGAGGTATGGTCCTAGAGTTCAGGTAGTCATGAGGTATGGTCCTAGTCTTCGGGTAGACCTGAGGTATGCTCCTTGAGTTCAGGTAGTCCTGAGGTATAGTCCTAGAGTTCAGGTAGTCATGAGGTAT
>JACXGM010017870.1:0-19444 GCA_016801145.1 Umbra pygmaea | reverse complement strand
TCTGTGTCGTTAGATGCTGCTTACTGCAATAAACTTTCAGCAAGACCCTCCACGCGAAAAAGTTAATAATCAAATAATAACCAAAGCTAGCATTTTCAACTAGGGTAGCCAAGACTCAAATCTCTGGCAAGAGACTGTATGAAGCCTACTAACGTAGTAATCTAGGCATGTAAAATCGATCTTCACACTCTGATACCGAACAACCAATGGGAAAAAGGTGACACTGTGACATGCTTTGATTGACAGCCTCCTCATTAGCTTAAGGATCTGGAAATACAGAAATAAATATATACGGAAATAAATAAATACAGAAATAAAAGAATATGGAAATAAATTAATATAGAAATGTATAAAAACTGAAATAAATTATCACAGAAATAAATAGATAGGAAAATAATATTGATTAATAAATGTATAATTTTATATTTTTCTATTTTTATGTATATTTTTATGTATACATATTTTTATTGATGCATATATTTATTTATTTATTATTTTGGCAGACTTGGTCCTCCATATGCCCCTCGTTTCCACAATATTTTTTATTCACTCCACATTGTTTGTTTTATGTTCCCTTGTCTCCTGCGTTTAGTTTTTGTGGCTGTGTATTCTTATTATATTTATTAAAATACCTACCCATGGAATTACACCTCTGCCTCCTACCTTCATATATCATGAAACTAGTAGATTTGAGACCATATAGGAAGAAACCTAGAGACCAGTCCTGGCTGTGCCACGTGGGGAATCTTAAAGGTACAGTCCATGACCTAGAGTATTAAGGCCACATTGTTTATCAGTGTACATTCAGGGTATGTAAATAGGGATGGAAATGGGTGTGACCACTGTACTGTATGTGTAAAATCTAGATCAGCAATGCAGTGTCAAAACCTGTTTCTAGTCACCTATTTTACCTTGTCTGCACCCCCACCAGGTGTCTCTCATGTTCCCATTATCATCTGTGTATTTAACCTGTGCTATTTCCCTGTTTGTGTTGCCAGTTTGTCTTGTGCGTTTCCCAAGTCGGTCTAGCATTTCCCCATTATCCCAGTGTCTGTTCTTGATTTCCAGTGTACCGAAGCTGTGCCTGCTATGATTTGATTCATACCTGCCATCCGCCTAAGCCTTAAGTTACCTGTTGCCATGTATCGAAACCTGCCTGTCCACTCCTGACTATGCCTTCTGATTCTGATCAATGAATACTCACTGTGCACACCTGCCTCCTGGGTCTGCAGTTTCTCTCAATCTGAGCTCTGATAAACAATTCGATGTACTTGGAGGACCAGATGCGCTCTGGAGAGGGACAGCTGGAGTCATCAAGCAGAAAACATGATCATCAACAGCAGAAAAGTGATCACTACCAGAGCATGGTGGAATTTGGAGAAAGACAGCAAGGAGTCATCCAGCCATGTAGTCCTGAATTATGTTCCAAGTGTCCAGATCCTACGAGGTCACTAGAAACATGTCAATGGGCCTGAGATTCAATGCCTCAATCAATTAATCTGACCACAAAATTAATAGATACAAATGGCCCCCGTCTCCCATAACATAAACCAATGCAAAGTACAGTGATTGGAGACTGAGAAAGGCCAGAAGTGCCCTGGCAAAACTATTGTAGCATTAAATCTGGGGACTAGGACAGTTCTGGAGATAAATTCTCAGATTATGACCCATTTTCAATGGCATTATTTCACATCTGAATATGTCTGGACAAATTATTAAGTGGAACATCTGCTTTAAGATAGCAGATGTGACATTACACCTAAATTAAAAAAAAACTGGCTAATACATTTTTTCATCCTCTCCTACATTTTGTATTTGTATGTGAAACGCATCACTTACTGTGCGTGATGACATTTTTCCTGCCAAAAACGCGTCCCAACCAATGATTTTTATAGCAGCAAGGTACGGTATATAGAGCATCTCCTTTTGTGGGAAATCATTTCACGATCTAGGCTAATAGAATAACCACTTATGAATACATAAATATTACGTAGTTCATCATTATAACAGGCGAGTTGGACAGGAGGTAGAATTCATACCATAAAGACAAAGATTGATACGTTGATCAAAGAGAAATGCACTTCATTCATTTGGACAACATTTGATTGGGACTCTTGAACATCCACAACATGAGCAAGAGTCAAAAACATTTGATTGGGACTCTTGCACATCCACAACATGAGCAAGAGTCCCAATCAAATGTTTTTTGCTAATTTTCACATTTTTAACAGTGTACTGTGCTAACATTTTTCTTTGTAACTCAGCGTTTGGTCATCACAGAGCTGACCTTCAACACTAAAAGTAAATATAAATCTATTCCCTTTAAGACATAAAGATGACTGCAGTTTGCCAAACATCATTAGAACTTGACTGAAATGGAATGCTATGGTCAAATGAGACAAAATTATAAACTTTTGTTCACAGACAAATAATATATTTTTTAATTTGATATACTGTAGAAATAAGATATGTTTTGCAAAGACAACCTAATGCATGGTGGTGGATATATTGTTTTGTATCAGTCTGTAATATGGGAATACGTTGAGCTGGTGTGTAAAGGGAAATGTGTGCAGCATACCACATCCCAAGTTGGAACATTGTTCTATTTAAGCTCCACCCACCTGTCTAACCTCAGAACCCAACAGGGAACAGCGTTTGCTTTGTCCTTGGAAGAATTTACCCCTTCTGAGTAACTGGGTTAATGTGATGTCCCCTAATGGGACCACTAGCACTTGCAAACATATTCCCCCACTTCCCCAATGTCTACATTCACATATTTATATAATTGGTACCTAATACTTGGTAAGATATCACTAGCACATTTATCGTAATTCATATTTTTTCCACTCATTTTAGTTATAGTTATAAGCTTCGTTTAGCTGATCATTTTGGTCTTAATTTGGTACTCCCCAGCCGAGAACTATTACTTTGTACATTTTAGACCTCTTGTTGGAAATCTAATGCAATGCATCATGAGAACTGGTAAGTTTGCAAGATACACACTATTCTTCACTATGAAATTATATAACAACCCTCACACAATATGGCACCTACTTATGATACCTTATCATAAAACGACTGTTTAATTTCTCCCCTAAAAACTTGAAAGATGGCCCCCTGCTTCTGACCATGGGTGTTTACTGACCAGCCAGGTGGCGAGGACAGTAGTAAGAATGGTGAGGGTCAATATGATATTCGACTGACAGATTTGGGGCATTGTGGACAGCATTATACCTTTGCCAATGTGCACTTTTTCAGCACACCATCACCTGCTATCTTTGAAACATTTACCTGGTGCCTACCAACAGAAAGAATGACACCACTGTACACTGTGTATGTTCAGGTACACCACTATATTTATTGGTACCATTTGATTTAACAGTCACCTGGTGTAATTAAACTGTTGTTTAGAGTGTGGTGGAGCTTAATGCTGCAATTAACCACAAAAGAAGATCTTTGCTAATGAAACGGGCTTCAATCTGGTCAAAAGTCTGCTCCATGTGCTTCGACAACATGTGCAGCAATCCAAAAATGAGGTGGTTAGGGCTTAGGTCTGTCTTTGGTCCTATAATGCTGTATACGTCATGGGCTTTGTAAAAGCACAGTCATACCATGGTATACCAGAATTATCACATTTCGGTTTGGTTTTCCATGTACCCCCAGTCAACAATAAATTAAGCCTGAGTAGGACTAATATACGTATATATATATATAGTTAATTAGTACTTGCCAGGGACAAAGTAGGCCGGTCTGACGGGTTACAAACTGCCAAAAGCAATAAGACAATGGTGTCACAGTTCTGTTATGATATGTTCCAGGCAAAAAATAAAGAAACATACAAAATAGAAACACAATCATAGCTCCACTTGGCCCATCCCTACCAGAGCAGCACAGGACACTTAAAAAAGTGAGTAATGGAAATCAGTAAAAATCCTGATTGCTTGTTGACTATTATGCTTGTTAGTGTTTACACCTCAAAAACTGTTTGCTCAAAGTGTTTGAATTGTAATTATTTGAGTTTAGCTATTAAAAGTCAGTGTTTTCTGAATGACAACATGGTGACAATTGTGCTTTACAACGAGTTGTAGAGTTTTGATAAATTTGTGAAGTAAACAGATGTGTCTACATAAGTGAAAATTGCTTATGGGTTAAAATAAAATGTCTTCCTGGTGGAATTTAGCAAACAAAGTATGTATGACTAATTGACATATTTAGTGTTAGAAATTGTGTAAAACTAATAGCATGTATTAATCATACAGTGCCACCTGGTGTCTTTCTCACTCAAAATAAACATGGTTATCGTTATAGTTGTATCCACTTGAAGTCAGCAACAGAATTAAAACTGTAACATATAGAATGTAACAAGGTGGATTTCTGTTTCACCACTTGATAGGACTGTCTACTACTCATCAATGTCAGGAACATTTTATTTATATTTTGTTGAACTATTTAAACTTAGGGTGTAATTTAAATACATTTTATGAATAAATATTTTGTTGTGGTAAAGTTTTTAATTTAATCAAGATTAATATTCACACTGGCTCTATATCTGTAAACTTCATTGTCCTAAACGATGGAAACATTCCTAACTAAATTATAGGGGCCCTGGGAAACATGTTGGCTATATTGTTTCTATAACAAACACCATTATCATCACTACGTGAACCCCTTAAAATATCATAAATCTTCCCTTAATTTACCCCTGAAATCATGCCAAATCCCTTAAATTAATTAAGGGGTCCTTAAAACAAAATGTTAACCCCTTAATTGGTGCAGTAATTTTACAGTTCAGATTTAGACCATTCAAAAATCCCCTATATTCTGCATTAGGTGGTACCCCTTAATATTCAATGTAAGTACATTTCAAGGGAACATTGTCGTAGAGCATTAATCATACCTTAATTTTTTTATAAGTTGCACAAGAAAAAAGAAGTGTCTGAGCAGAAAGACACAGAAATCTGCCATAGGAGTAGCAGCCCCAGAAAAAACTGGAAAGGACATAAAAAATGAATAAATGTAACAAGTAGTAGAGTTAAAGCAGTTAAAGCGTGTTATTTTTTCTCTAGTCCATTTGCAATACAAGTTCCGCCCATCACCTTCTAGCGTCTAAAGTCATTTTGAGAAAACCGTCACATACAGTAAAATAAATGGATTTTTCTTGTGTATGTCAACATTTTCTAACATGCAATTTGTGTCTATTTCACAAAATCCTGTGATTATTTAGGTATTCATTATATAATGGGGTCAGGTGGTTTAGTGGTTAGAGTCAGACTTGCAGTCGGGTTGCCGGTTTGATTCCCGACTGTGCCAAATGTCATTGAGCAGTTCACCCTAAGTTACTCCAGGGGGATGTCCCTGTATAATTATAAAACAAATATTTCATGCACATACAATAACACCTGAAAAATAATATAATTTTTGGGCACGTTGGATTAAGGGGTGTTGGTACATCTTAATTATGGTAAATATAAGGGGAAGATTAAGGAGATTTTAAGGGAAAAATTAAGGGTTTTGTTTCATAGTGCAAGTTGAAGAATATATATTGATTCTATTCGGTTTTTGATTTCACTTTGATTTTCTTTTTTTTATTTGAGGTTCAAGCAGCAATAAGTTCACGTAAGTTAAAAGGGGGAGGGGGGGTTAACGGGTGTGATTTTGCTCCTTAGTCATAGTACTATTTCTTTATTATATTTACCATGCATAATAACAAATGACCTTAATATAATGAACAAACCTGTCACTCATTCCTTCTGATAGTATAATCACAAAGAATAATACGGTCTAGCTGAATTGCTGGTAAAACTGTGTGGAAATGTAGAAGTAAACACTTACTGTACACTATTGTACTGGTAAGAGCAAAACATGTTGTTTTCCACAAATTATTGGCAACCAGTGGCCACTGGGGGGCATACTTTGAACATAACATTTCCTGTCCATATTGCTATTACACATACGGTACTCTAATCGGAAGTCCACCATTGTCCCAGAAAACTAGCAGTTTTAAAGAATGTTGAATTGAATGTGATGTGTAAAACTACACTACGAGGCAACATTTTGATTAGCTACTAGTAGTATGGCTTGATTATCATTAACTGCAATATGCTGACAGGGTTCAAAAAGCCATATAGACGACTACAAAAACGGATGCAATGCAACACACTGAAAAAAACGGTTTATTGTGAGACATCAAAACGCCTGAATACTCAGGGACATTATAAAATACTTCGTTGCGAAGCGGTCATGGTAAATCACTTTACAGATACAGTGAAAAAAATGATTAACAGAATTCACCTATGAAATTCAAAGGTAAAGCACCTCAATATTCTCGTTGGTAGAGTAGCTGACATCTGTCACATTATTTATATATATAAATCACCACCTAGAGAGTTCGAAGATGAACAATGAACCATTTGAAAAGTCCCAGGTTCAATGTCTCTTTCACGGTTCGGGAATCGGTTATTCACCCGGTTCCTGATGTGTAAAGGAAATACAAAGCTGCCGTGGACATTTGAGCATCATGGCATGAGGATTGTGCCAGCAGAGCACGCTAGCTAACAACAGACCTTGGTCGGGTCGTTTCAAATGTGTTGTACCAAAAACTAAAACAGTAGATGCTGGCGGCTTGATGGATTTGTAAACAGGGTCAAATTAAAGCGCTGATTACTATCCAATGAATAACGTAAGTTACAATGGGTCCCCAACTAAAACAAATTAACCATCAATGGAGAGGTTCAAACAACGATAAACATTATGGCCAAATAACTGGTTGGCTAAATGAAAACCCTAGTTAAGCACATGACAAAATACTAGACATGAACTAACAGCCATGACAATTAATCGTTAAACAATTTATAGTCTGTATAATGTCGGCAGATTTCATTTTCGCTTTGTCCGTAACGTCTCCAATCACATCGCCCCTATCAGCATTGCACATTTCCCTGATGATCTACACACTCCGTGGTAGAGAACTGAAGCCGCCTGACGGCTTCTTTGATAAGATTCCCAGACAATATTAATTCCTGAAGTAACTGGTGTGGATCGTCGTTCTCGACAGCTGCGCTGATCATCTTTCGGTTCCATGGTTTGAAATGGTCCCACTCCTGGTTGCTTGATCCAGGGAAGCTGTATGGACTGGCTCTGTTACGATGTCCTAGGTTTCGAAGGCGCATGCAGCACCCGGTACGCCTCTGCAGTGCTACACCACCGTTGTGGTTCGCTTGTTTGACGTTGCCACCGCTGCTGTTGCTTGTGAGTCCGTGGAGACATGACATCGTCTTTTGATTAGCACCATTGTTATTGTGAAGCTGCAACGCTTCACCGATTTTCGTAACCAAAGCGTCCACCTCTTTCGAATCGACGGTAACCGACTGCTCCAAAAGAATGTAATTCTCCTTTCGACAAGGCATGTTGTGTTTTGTGTTCCTTTGCAGTATTTTTCGTGTTGAATGAAAGCGTAGAACGGCTCCTTCCTCTCACCACGCTGCTCCACCGAAAAGCAATCCCTCGAGATGATTTGTAAACAATGGATGACGTATGATCCGGAATATACCATTTGCGATGGTGGTGCAATGAATATTCAAATAATTTAGATAGTAAAAAATATCACAACCTATATATTTTTCGCAAATCTTTTTACTTCATTAATTTAAAACATAATTACGTGTTATGTACTGTATCGCTTTTAAACGAATCTCTGAATATACGGATATTGAATTTAATTAGCGACCTGTCATACCCTCCCAATTCTATTCGGTTTTGGCACATTCAACCAACTGAACATATTACGTAACTTTTAACTGTAATAGCTACCTACACTGTTACAGTATGTGATGTGTAAAAAAGATACGAAGCTTTTACAATACCACCAAATTGCAAACATATCTTAGACTTTTCTTTTTGCAAACTGCGTATAATTATACCAAACTACAACTAATTAAATCAAACCAATTGAATGCAGAACTAGTTCATTATAATTGTTTGAGTGCAATTCCTTGAATTATACTGAAACATCCATCCTCTGCAGCAAATAGCACGTGTTTGAAACATGTTTGGGGTTATTGAAATACCGTGCTATAGCTAACCGTGCTGTGTGCATGAGAACATGGAGTACATTTCTGATTTCTCAGAATCTTACTAACCTCGAGCACTCAAGTCAAAGAGCGCCCTCATGACCAAATAAGGAATCACTATTGCGTTCACGTGGTGCTTGTCTGTACCACAGCTTGTTCCTATGGCTGATGTATATGAACAGTCATACTAACAACAGCTTGGTGCTGCTTTGTATTCATTCAGGATTTGAGAGTACGTGATTTGGCTGATTTTCGTTCGTTAACACTTCGCAATGAATAAATTACATGAATTATAGGGAATGGGTTTAGTTTATACAATGGAAGATGCGAACTAGTTTCGGAGTACATAATCATTGCATTATGGAGGTCACTTCCTTATTCTAAACAATTCCTGTTTGTCTGTGGTCTGTCCTAGCAGCAGGTGGTTCACATAGTTTCTGTTGCAGGAATGTTACTTTTTCACTAGTACGACTCGATAATTTTTGGTGTGAGGGAGGGAAACTGGGAAACAATGTATTTAGTGTAAACAATATGGCTAACTGATTTGACATGGATCTCTGCCAAAACATAGGGTTCATTGGGGCTGCTCCTCCCACTGAGTTCCTATTGACTTATCAGTATTTGATCAGTCATTACTTCTTATTGTTTTTAGTTTTCAGAAATTTACCAACGCATTGGCACACAGACATGACATGACATCTCTCATTTTGATCCACCTCAGCAGGAGTATACATGAAGCCTAAATAATATTGTAAATACTTGTTGTTTTTAGTTGTATTTGATGCTCCTAGAGAATTAGAGTAAGTAATCTTTGATTTATAAATGTGAGATCAATCTTCTTCAGGTTTATACACACTACTTCCATGAAAAGATTTCGCTATGCTCTGAGTGGCTTACATGAATTGAACTTCATCTTCAACTTAATTGCAGGTTCAACTCCCTATCCAGCATCACATGGCAATGTTTGCATCATGCACATGTATTGGATAGCACTGTAGAACTCACTCTAGAGAGCAGGAATACATGCTGCTACTAGAAAGAACACTCATTTTTTCTTTGCAACTGCCAGCCAGTCATAAAGGACTCTCACCATATCAGATTGATAAACAAAAAGTACAGCCAGAAATCTCTTCAAAAGCACATTGACGTAACATTTACTTCACCTCACGTTCCTGTAATTTACAATCTATAAATCTTGTGTCAAGAGCATAACAGCTTCATTATACATAGGGCTTGAGGAAGTACATTCCTGGTTGTATAATTCAGTTATTTCACTCTTAACCCAGAAGTACTTTTAAATGACCACACCCATGTCAGAATAAAAATAAGGGTACACTCAAAACATATCCTAACACACCCAGGCTCTTAAGCACTACTCCTGTTTTATATTGAGTCCACCATCACCCTCACTACCTTTAAAGAATTGCTATCAGACCTACTGTCTGACCAGTGTACCTTGCCCTTTCTCTTGGCCAGGTCGACATTGCAAATGAGAATCTGTTCTAAATCGGCCTACCTGGCCTCAAGTGGGAATAAAAATAAAATTAAAAAAAATATTTAATATCCTCAACTCTCAGTGTATTGTAATTATGATGGAGAATGTAAAAACAATTTTCCATTAAATTGTCACATTGTCACTGATGTAGGAGTACTGCTGTCGTCTCAACCTGAAATCCCAGTAGGCCCAGAGGACAATTTAAGACCTAATCTAATCCACTTTTTAAATTTCTTTGGCCTATAAACAGTATTGGCCATTTTATACCTTTAATTGAGGTCCCTACATTTCATATTCGTTTTGGTTAGGGAAAATGCAAGGGCCTAGTCAGTCATTAAAGGACATTGCTTTTAGAGTCAGTGGATAGTTTGCTTGGCATACTGTTGTTTCATGGTGCAACCATCACCTGGGTCTCCGTAGGGGGTCTGTTCTAGGAACGTTCAAACCAATGGAGTATTAGACAGAATCTGACACCATATGTGCTTATATAACTTCTTTACTTGATGACTCAGCAATGCATGTAGATTCCTGGCAGTAATTAGAATGAATTATGTTATTGTGGAAGGAAACAAGCGATTAAAAAGGAGTTACCATTTAATTACTTGATATTTAAAAGTACGGTATTCAAATAAAACAGTGACTCACCTCAAAAGACATCCACAGATGGGAAAAAGTGTCTGGATCTAAAATGTTTGACCCTCGAATAGCATGCTAATATTAGCGACCCTGTATATAACAACAAGTTTGAAGTCCATTAAATGTCAGGAGGTTATAACTGTTCTCTCTACATCCTTAATATGTCCACTTGCTGGGTAATTCAATTTCCTTGTATTTAGTTGGACTACTGTTAGCTATTACAAGTACTGAACAACATTACATGTTAGATTCACTGAAAGAAAACTATTTGGGAACATTAACATTTATACGGTTACTTCTGCTACTACATTTCTTCATTATAAAACATGTTTATACATGTTATTAGAGAATGGATGATGCAAACTGCATGGGACTATTTATTTCTATTACATTAGAACATTCCAAACACATAAACAGAAACATGCAGTCTCTATACACAGGTATATGTGGGCAGGCATGGTAACCTAATATGGTGGCCTGGTGGATAACAATGTGGCCTCATAGCAAGAAGGTTCTGGGTTCGAACCCTGGTCATCCCGGGCCTTTCTGTGTGGAGTTTGCATGTTCTCCCCGTGTCTGTGTGGGTTTCCTCTGGGTGCTCTGGTTTTCCCCACCATCAAAAACATGTCAGTATTGGGATTACAGATGAAAATTAGCATCTATGCTATAATCTGACTCATTTAAAGTCTGTAGAGAAGTGTACGATTGTTCATTAATGTGCACTGTCCTAAATAAATAAAATAATATATAGATGACATAGGTTAAACATAAAAATGAAGGATCACTTACACACCGTTGGGGCTGTGATAAATAATATACATAAAAATGTGAAAGTTTAGGAAGGATGATAAATGTTATTGAATGAAGATTGAGACACCATTTCAGACATAGGCCTATAGTATTTTCTGAATTTATCTATTACACTAAATCTATGCCTCTTTTTGCTTACATTGTTGTCAAAACATATAGCATGCTCCTGCCAAGTAACCCAGGCCATAATCCATACATGACGCAGTAAGCTTGTAAAAAGAAAGAGATCAATCGTGTTTGAGTGTGGATCTATAGCCCCACCTGCTTAGAAATTTTCCCACTTCCTGCTAGTGAGGCATATCCTGGGCGGCAAAACCAACAGTGAACAAAGTGATTGGCATGATAGTGACTTCAGTTGTTTACGCAACTTTTGCCTGTTGCAAAGCCCTCTTCCATAGGAGACCTGATGCAACAACAGGGGCTGGGTCCTAATAATGTGAATGATTTGCTCTTCACTTTTTTCCATATTTTCTCTTCATGGATAGATTGTTTCAATACTGTAGGTTTCCGTTCCTGCCTGTAGCTCTTGTTGAAGTGGACATCACAAAAAGAAGCAGTTGAGAAAGTTACTGTACACCAGTGGTCCTCAAACCCTTCCACGGAGGGCCTAGTGTATGCAGGTTTTCGCTTTTACCTTGTACAAGCCTGATGGATTAGCTCACTAGGCCCTCCATGGAAGGGTTTGAGGACCACTGCTGTACACTGTCAGAAAAAGAGATACAATGCAGGTCCACATTTTGTTCCCTAAGGTACAAACATAGCAAGTACAAAAATGTTCCTTTAAGGTACAATTACGCACCTTGAAGGTACAATTATGCAAGCTCTTCCTCATACTAAAGGTACAAAAATGTACCTTTTAGGGTACCACCCCAGTGACAAGCTTTTGTATCTTAAAGGTACTGTTTTGTACTTTTCTGAGAGTGTAAGCGTTTTAGGCTGATTTAGAAATGGCTACGGTTTGGGAAATTATCAAGCACAGTGAACAAGGCAACATTTTTTAGAACCAGGAAGGGTTGTAACGATGCTCCTTACGGAAACACATGGTGGATATTGACCAGAACCAAACATGTGGGTGTAGCAGTGATTGTTGTTATCGATCTCACACTTGACGCTGAGCTAAAATAATCTCTCTCTGTGTTGTCTCTGTTTTTATGCAGGGTGTTTATGAGTGCATGGGTGCTAGAAGTGGGGGGTTGTGTCTAGAGCATCTTTTAATCTGTCTTTCATTAGACCAGGATCAAATGGGAGGGGGTAGGTCTTCTAGTTGCTATGAAACAACAACATAATAGGAGAGTCAATACTATCAATTTCGTGGCTGTGTGAGCGTGTCTGCTTTTGCCTGCTTGTTTCATAATGACCATTTACCATTCACAATTTGGTTGCACTCGATAAAAAGTAATTCAATCTATATTCAGGAAATGTATCTTCATAGAAAGAAATGGTTCAAATCTTAATTTAATTAGATTTTATTCCTTCCTGAAATGATTTAATTTAAAACAGATTTTGGCTGAATCCCAGGTTAATATAAATCAATTGTAGAGAAAATCCACCTTTTAGCATTTATTCTGCATGATTTAACCTTCTCCAAACTAGTGTGGCGACCCTGCCGCCAGTCAAAACAAACCCCTAAGGATGCCTGGGAAACAAGCTGAGGAGAGGGGGAGGGGACACCGGGGGAGGCAGGATTAATAGCAGACTAGTGGAAGAGTGGTTTCTCCCTCCCTCTCAGAAACCCTCACCATGGCTAACTCCTGGGAGTGTGACCTGATGTGTGTGTGAGATTACAGGAGACAAATATGGTAGGCTGCTTGAGTTGCTGTTCTGTGTACTGTAAATATATGAAACCCTTATTCTTTATGAAAGGAAGTATGAGTGAGCAGGATTAAATTACAGTAACCATGAGAATGGAGTCTGGATACACTAGTTGGATTTATTTCCATTTAGCCTCAGTTATTTTATCTTTTTATGATGAAACGTCTTAAAACAACCATTAGTGGGAACAATAGCAAAGAGTTTTCCTTTCTGACTGTGAATGACAATTCTGAAATTCTAAAAGAGTATAATTTGTCAGTAATGAGTACATAAATGGATTTAGCCAATTTCCAATTGCCCCATAAAATTCCATAAAGAACAGAAATTCCATTCAACAGGGTTGAGTTCCATAGCCCAGATGAATGGTTGTTATGGGAATAAGAAGCTCATGGCTGATTTGGCTGTTGCTTTGTTTCACACATTTGTTTTTGGAGGGCCACACTTGTCACAGTCAGTTACTATTTCTGAGAATCACTCCCCTGCCTTTGCCCTCTCACCCCTCCCCTCTTGTCCCACGTTTCTCCTAGCTCCCATGTCTCAGTGAAGGCCAGGGTTGTGTTGTGGGCCAAAAGAGCCACGTGTCCCAGTGAATGCACTGGTTGCACTCTGGTGCTGGCCCGCCGCCAACACATGAGCCAATCAGCCCTGTTTACACTGCAGAGTCACCGCCTACACTTGCTTTCACTCCGCGCTGCTTACTCACTGTATCCTATTGTTTCACTGATACACAGTCTCCCTGTCGTCCTCTGGCTAACACATGTCCCTCTCTCTCTGTGTTGATCAGCCTGTCTAGCCACCTCCTCTCTCTCCTGCCTCAGTGAGAAGTACAAAGGGCAGCAGAGACAGTTGCACAGAGAGAAGAATGCTCCCTTACAAATATTTATTTCTACACCTAGGATTCGTGTTAGATGGCTTTCATTCAAAACCTGTATATTAATTGTTGAGAAATTAAATGTAAAAAAACAACAAGGCATTGAAAGACACCAAAGGAAGTGAAGGCCTCAGGAGTCACCTAAAGCCAATAGAGTGGCAGATGTTTAAAATGAGCAGGTAAAGAGAGAATTTACTTCAACAAGACTCTAATAAGTCTGCTGGAGAGCCAATTACCCAGTGTAAAGTTCACAAGGATGACAGTTCAAGGGGAAACTACATCTAAGTTATGGAATATCTTTTTATTGGCAAGCCTACATTGAGTATTGGTAAGATTTTTACATGAAAGCCATCACTGATATTTGACACTGTCTGTTGAATATCCTTTCATTTGAATTTCCATTGGTGTAAAAATACTCAAAATCTTGCAGTGACTGTCATTGTGGTACATGAGCTGTAAAAATGATATTGTCACATTTTAAAGAAGGCATGCTGGGAAATATACAAGTTAGAAATGAACACTCCTAGTGTAAGGGAATAACACAACTCAGTATTATAAATACCACAGCCATGTGTTAAGGAAACATAACTTTGAGTGTCAAATTTAACACTATCAACAAATCCGGTCAGTGTTAATTTAACTTGGATTCCACGAGAACTATATAAACACAGAGTGTTAATTTTAACACCCTCCAAGTGACATACAACTGATCCAAATGGAATGAATCATACAAATAGCAACATTAGTGAACTGAGATTTATTATGCAGTTCACTTTTATACAGTAGTCTAGAGTGAAAAATAAAAGTATTCAATGTATTTATAGTTACTCATTGTATTTGCTGCTGTAGGATAGGTTAAGTACAATCATTGTGGTGTTGTAAGAAAGCTTGCAATAGCTCAATGAAATGATTCTACCTAGAATAGCTAAAAATGTACACTTGTCTAAGCAAACAATTGTGCACCTGAAAAGTCTAAGATCAAATGCTTGGTTCAGATGTTTTTGAAAGCATAATGGACAAATGGTCAATCCAATCCATTGATCTTCTTAGTAATATATTATTAATACTCCCCTTTGTGAACTAGAACATGTTTACAACACTGTGAGCACGGTGCTCAGCCACAGGGTTTCTCTGAGGACGTCTCCAGACAGCACTCATGGGTTCAGCTATCCTTGTTATTTCAGCTGGTTTCATTAATTCCCGAAATAGCAAAGACGACAAATAGACTTGATCCGATATACCAGATTCTAGGAAGAGCTTTGTATCACCAGTGGAAGGCCAGACACATGTGGTAACATGTCTAATTTGAATTGTTGTATGCGTGCTGTAATTAAACCATAAGGCATCAGGGGGTGTGGTATATGATATTAAACACGATGCATCACAGTGATTTTGGCAATACATCATTGCTAAAATAAAATGGCCGTCATTGCTAGGAACCAGTCAACCTAAAACTACTGTCATTTTAACACGATAGATTGTTGAGTCACTAATTATGACCTTTTACATAGTTAGGGAGCAAAAAAGCTTACTGTATACAAGGGTACAAAACAACTTGATTTTGAAAGCGTATGGAACAGGAAGATCTGCTGTAAAATGGTGAATGTAAAACAGGGAAAAACCAAGTACCATATGCTGTTCCCAGTAAAAAAAACAACCCTCTCTAAAGCAAAACATAAATAAGTAAATTAAACTCATCATTTGTGTCTCAGTGTTAGTGTTTTTAAAATAGAAATGTGAGCCAGCCAGGGGACACAGTCTAATCGACATTAACATTCCAAACCAGCTAAACAATGCAAGTATATCTTTTTGCAACAACAATGAAAAACACAAAAAAAACATGAATCTTTAACCGAAAACCTCTGTTCCCCGTAGCATGATACCCTGGCTGCACCATGGGGGATGGGAGCCCCGGTCTCGGCCACTGGGAGCAGTGCAGCCCACACCGGCTGAAGGGGTGGTGTGGCGGTCACCGGACAAGACACCAGGGGTTGAGCCCTGGTCTCAGATGCAGAAGACTGATCTCCTGGTCGTGGCATGGGAGAAGGACCCCTCGCTCTGGTGTTGTGGAAGGAGCCACTGGCACACAAGACACAGGCATGGGCACATGGGGCAGAGCCACCAACACTGGCATGGAGAGTGGCGCTGCTGACACTGGCGTGAGGGGCGGAGACACTGGAACTGGCATGGAGAAGTGGAGGTAGGTCCACCATGGTGAATCCTGGGTGAGCCATGGCAGTGGTGGACTCAGCTGAGGAGTGTCCCGCAGGTCTAACAGCAGGCCGAACCATCTGGGATGTGGGACTGGTAGAGAGGGGGACGCTAGCTGGCTAGTGCGCCCAGTAGCTAGAGTGGATAGGGGATGTGTTGCTAGGCAACTAGGGTTCGGACACAGGGGATAACTGTCCGTGTCCTGCTCACCTTCCTCCTCTTCTAATTTTTACTGGTCCATCTCCCAGCTGATCAGGTCCTCTACCTCACCTTCTTTCTTCACTACAACCTGCTGGTTCAGCCAGTCAAAGTCCGCTTCGTCGGCTGACCAGTGTCCTGAATCCACAAAGCTAGGGTTTCCTTGCCTGTCGTAGACAGGGTGTAGCCAGTCTGTGCCCATGGTGGGATGTTTCTCTCCCTCGTCGGTCTGCAACCAGCATCATCAACCTCGCAGTCTCCTCCAAACAGCCGATAGGGGAAGCCGGACAGGCTGTAGCCCATCTCTCTACCACCCGAATGCCCGAAGGTAATGTAGCATAGCCTCTGGACGCTGCTGGATGTTATTGAGGGTGGATAGAAGGATAGCATCCAGATTGTGGCTCCTACATCTCACTGTGCCATCTTCATCCGATTTATCTGTCTCCTCTATTTGTGGTCATTCATTCTGTAACGGCTTGGCAGTAGCCGAGACAAATTATTTTTAGTTAATACAGAAAACACTTTGTATAAATCAATATGACTGCATGGAGTCAAACTTTACATTTTAACAGCGACAGCAGGAACAAACCTTACACATCTACAATGAATGACAAGACAACTAAATATAGGAACTTATTTAACGAAAGCTGACTAATAAATGGTGTGTTTGTGAGTGTTAGGCATAAGAAATAGAACTGTGAACATGGAGAGTGGCAACGATGAGTCTGGTTAAACACAACAGAAAGGAGTCAGTGGACTGGAGGCACTGAGTCAAGCTCTCCAGGAGGAGGCAACGTTACAGCAACAACACACAAATAAAGCATGTCACCAGCTTTTCATATCAGCAACAGTTTGCTCCATGAATACTGTGGTCCAAACCTCCATGTTGACTTTGTAGGAAAACACATAACACAAACGAACAGGGCCTAACTCAGAGAGAGATCATATGGAAGGGTAGAGTAAATAGGATATCGATTGAGATATCTGTTTTGAAATAGACAACTTTGGTTCGAGGCTATTTCAGTCAAATGACCTGTCTGGGCTCTCTTTCTAAGAATAGCCATTGGTACACAGCTGGTTGATACAGACAAATCTATAACCTTTAGCATCGATTTACAGACCTTCTGATAAATTATTTGCTAGACTGTCTGACTACAGGTTGTGGAACTGAGCCTACCCAACAGCTCATACAGAACAAGTATTATAATGTAGGACGTGCTGGGGCGAGGGCAGCAATGTTTTGTTGTTGTTCCCCAAACACCTGTTACCCACCCCCATATTGTTCTCACCGCCACTCCCTCACTCCCTATCAACATGCCTGTTTGTTGGTCAACAAGCGCTCACAGACACATACTTGTTTAAATGCAGCTCCGCCTGGGTCTGCCTCCACTACACACTGCAGGTCTGCTGTACTGCCACGGCAAATGAACGAGAACAATCTCTGGAACACTGCTGCTATGCAGGGGGACCAAGACTACAATTATACAACACATTCCGCTTTCAGCACATATCTAAACATTTACTGCTATGGTTTCCCAAATGGCAGCGGAGTTTTGAGTCCATCCAGTACATTACATGTTTCTCAGCATGCATGCATGGAACATCCAGGAACATCAAGAAAAATGTACACTATGTGGGCCTTTGGGTGAAGCTCCTGAACGTGGTCTATTTTATTGGTGCCGGGGCATGAACTAGCTAACCATAACCAGCTGTCTTGATATGTACTGTATCAGAGGCCTCTGTCAGGCGGTCGCAAACATGCAAGCCAGCGCACATGCAGCCATGCAAAAATACATGTGCACACATGCATCAAAAACGTATCCAGTCCGAAGGTCTCTGAGATCCCCGACTGTCTCGTAAACATCAACAGTATGTACGGAAGAAGGATTTAGTCAACAATGGAACAATATTTTCAAATGGAAAATGTTCTATAATCAACGTAAATGGTTTAAACAGTTGAAAGTTATCTCACTCAGTGAACATACAAGGAGCAAATTCATTCATGAATCAGGTTCACAGGTGTTGGTGTCTTGACTTTATTTGGACATCTAACAGCAGAGGACTTCTATGTTCTGGAAGGAGTTGACCAGCCTGGCCTTCCTTACAGTCAGCAGTATGTGTGATCTACCTCTCTAATCATAGACATAATCTACGGGTGACTGAGTTTGTTTTGCTTGTACCGTACTATGTTTACACACTGCCAACAGGCGCACCCGTATCAGATGAATATATGATGACAGCAGCGCTTATAAGAGGAACACTAAAACACAGCCTCATCCTCTTCTGTCCTGACGGGGTGTCAGGTTCACTGTTGTATATAGCCACCCTGACTCTTGGAATGTGTGTTAAAGTTGACACACACAAACACACACACAAACACACACACAAACACACACACAAACACACACAGGAATCTCTTAAGAGTTGTAGTAAATGCTGACTGAGATTGTTTTGCATGGCCGATCCCTAGGTGGGCGGAGTCAACCCGGTGCATCAGGTTATGCAAAACGAACTGGCCCATTCACATGTATGTTGTGCTCCACCCTTTTTCCCATAAAGATATGTGTAGAAAATATATCCTGCTTTCTTGTGATTGGCTAGCTTTCTTAACTGTGATTCTATTGGTTTTGGTTTTGTTGCTCTCCAACAACAGTGTGGTGCACAATCCACGTGCCTTCAGAGAACACCCTGCATTCAAGAGAAAGCCACACTTTAGAGAACATCGCGTTTAGGGCATTCCTCATGTTTAGGAGAACACTAAATGTTTAGGGGATGGCACAAGTTTAGATGAATGCCAACCATTCTGCTGTGTGCAAGCATGTACACTTAAGTTTGCTTGTGTGTGTGAAGTGCAGTAAAATCACTTCAACCCATCCTATTTGTATTAAAAGCTGACAGAGCTTGTGATACTGCCAAGGTAAATCGCACACAGAGACAGAAATAAATATAAAGTGTCAATTGTAACAGTCAGATCAGATAAACCGTGCGGCTTGCGCTGAAATCCTTGCAAACTATTTGTGAATCTCATTCAATGAAATCAAACTAAAAGGAAATAATATCATTTATTTTCAGTCATTCAATCATGCTTTACACAATTGCCAGTAGAATATGCCATCACAATAGAAGTAATGATGGCCCTATATTATGGAAAGCCATTTTTGTCAATATTAAATAAATAAATATGGCTATGAAATAAGTCCTGAAATAAATAAATGACACAATAAATATATAAATATTTAAATATAAATATATAAACTCAGCCCAATAAAATAAATAAATTGGTTTTTATTTCATAATGGTGTTTTTCAAAGGAAACCTTTTATTTATTTCAGGGGAATTTTA